>JAUYWI010107995.1:0-11086 GCA_034780595.1 Parotoplana pacifica
GAATAAACAGACATAGACTTCAATTCAGTAGGAACAAAAGATTTTAATGAAAAATAAGAGGAAAGTTTCCTAGTTTTTATTCTAAAATTAAAAAACTGGACACTACCGAAAGAGATATTTATCCTTAAAAATACTTTAAAACGTTAAATTATACTGATTTACATGTACATATATCTCCAATGTATTGTTTTTTTAGCATTCTGGCTGAGATACAATTTTCAATAAGGAATTGAATTGCACCACTCTCAAAGACCAAAACGCTCTAGTCTCAGAGATATTAAGGTTTACTTTATTTATTATATGATATAAATTTGCATATAAAATAAAATTATGCACCTAACATAAATGGATGCAAATGAAATCGTAAAAAGCAGCAGATTTTTAAAAAATTCCAAAAACTTATAGCCTAATGTATTTCTTTAAAATTCAATTTAGTATTATTTTTTGTACATAAAGTATATTGAAGCTGCTGATAAATAAGTTTTTAAAAATATATATCTACCCTATTATGTAGGCCTATATGTACTGGTTTATAATAATATATTGTTGTAAAATTTTGTACTTTTGCATTATTATGCTTACTAGTATTATTTTAAGCCATTTGGAATAAGAGAATTTTAATTAAAACTAATTCTTTTTGAAAATAAAATTTGTTGTAATACAACTTACAATTCCCAGGTAGCTATTTAGTAGTATGTTATCCTAATAATGTGAAGACAATTTTTTAGACTAATTCTGACGGCATTATTAGATTCAGTATGTCTCCTCCTCACAGGATTACCCCTCACTTTAGATCTATTAATTTAATAGTTATTACATTCCATTCATTTATGCTCCTAGTTACAATATGAAATGTCCTTGTTTCAAAAACCCGTTTATTTTGGCTAATAATGAATTTAATCATAATATTAATAAAAATGTAAAAAATATTTACGGAAATGCATTTCCCGTAAACTTAGGACAACGCCATTTTTTCAAAAATTACTATTAATATCAACAGCAGTCATTACCCTGAATTTGAAGCTAATTGGATAATCATGAAAAATGTATAGGCGGACTATTTGATTGCCATTTTCGGTATTTTCCCATCGTAGGATTTTTTATTTTTATGTTGTGATGCAGGACATCACTCTGGAATATAAAGCCGTTAAACAACCTGTGAAACAATTTTGCCGATGTTGCACCCTAGAATGACTGCACTAATTTTATTTATTTGTTCATATAGAAATTGTTTTGACTTTCTAATCTAAAATGAATTATAGGTAATTAGAAAGTTAACACGATTTCTATGGCTCCATACCTATGCTTTTTTACACAATGAATTGAGTTCATCTTTTTTTATTATAACTATTACGAGGATTAAAGAAAATATAGAAATTGTTTGTTGGTTTTTTCTTTCACTACAAAATCTTTTATATTTTGATGTAGGTACGAGTATATGTAGATTAATCTATTTTTTGGCATATTTACAAAGGTTTTAATATGTAAATATTATGACGTAGTTTACAGATTGTCAATGGAGGTACTATTTTGTCGAGTTAAAATAGACTTATCCTAGATAATAGGCAGGTCGTGAATGTCACTGTTATTTAACTTTTTCTATTCTATAATTTTCAGTTATATATATTCCTAATAGTCAAAATGAGCTATGGATTATTGCGATATCTGTCGAAAGCTGACATATTAGATTTTATTTCTAAAAGTGTTCAATAGAACATAGATATCCAATAGTGTTATTGCTGTACTAATTTCCCCAGTATTCAGAGAAAAGATAAAAATTTTAGCCGTTGTTCTAGTTTAGTAATTTCATATTATGTACATATATATAGGTACGTATACCTATGTATCAGCTGAAGATCACTATACAATAGAGATCTCTTTATTTTTATGTGTCTCATAAATGCTGTACACTTACCTAGCTAGGTGGCTGGCTATATTCTTGAAGTGAGATGAAATTTTCCCTGTATTCGCATGCCATTATTCTAAATGCATAATAGTGATTCGTACTGTCTATCGGTACATTGTTATTATCCATAAAAGAATCGACAAGGAATTCGTCTGCATCTGACTTCTCGTATTGTTTATATCTTGCTACTCGCTCAGCACTAAGCTGCACTCGGTATTGAAACGGGCGATAGGCCAGCCAGGTAACCAAGCGTATACATTATTTTACAACGTATAAGTGCAAAGATGTGAAGGAAATAGAGTTATTGTCTTGTGCTTTCCCATTCTTCCTTGATGTTATGAACACAGAAGTAGAATATGCAAAGTATTGGATAAAAGAAATAATATCGTTACAGTTAATATTGGATCAACGTCCAACTGCTTTTCCTTACATTCCAAGTCACATACTGATGGTGTATTTTAATTTTCGTCGTTGTTTAATCCAGGTTTTCAATATATCAAACCTCTTTGCTTGTAAAAGATCATTTGTGAATTAGAACTTTAAAAACTTAAAAATACACTTTATTCATTTGTTTATAATAATAATAAGAACAGACATTAGCTGCTTACACATAAATAAGGACAGCTGCAAAATTGCAGCGCCTGATGTGTATTCCCGACGCCGTCGGTTGACTAGACACAGATCTGGCATGCTGAGCACAATGCGTCAACAACTACGCGAGTGTAATTCTTGCCTTCGTGATGCGTTTTTTGGATACGAGACCCAAAAGGTAGTAGCTGTGAATAGTCGTATGATCGGAGTTATTTATCGATGTATTCAAGTGAGCATTCTGGTCTACATATCTCTGTGGGTTATGTATCACGAACGTGGGTATCAGGCTTTCGACACAGCTGTGAGTGGTGTTATGATCAAGGTTAAAGGCATTGTATATACAAATCGATCTCAATTAGTCCAAATGGGAGAACAACTATGGGATGCTGCTGATTACAAAGTGCCCGCACAGCAGAATTCTGGCATCTTTATTACCACCAATGTGGTCATAACTCCGAATCAAACACAAGGACGTTGTCCGGAGTCCTCTTCTGTGGAACATGTTGAATGCTTTAATAATTCGCAATGTCCTGCAAGAGAGGCTTCACCTTATGGTAATGGAATTAATACAGGAATTTGTGATCTTTCAGTCAATCGTTGTGAAATATTTGCTTGGTGCCCGCCTGAAGAAGACAAAACTATCCAAGATGATATTCCTTTTAAAGACATTGTAAACATTACTTTGCTGATCAAAAATAGTATAGAATTTCCTCGATTTAGAGTTAAACGACGTAACATATTACCTTGGATGACGACCAAATATCTAAAAAATTGTCATTATAATTCCAATAATCAGTGGGATAAATATTGCCCAATATTTCGGTTAGGTGAACTTTTTCGCTATACTGAAACAGATGTTGACATGCTACTAAGGTATGGAGGAAGTGTTGCAATCAGTATTGACTGGCAATGTGACTTAGATTATTCAGAGGAGTATTGTTTACCAAAATACACTTTTAGTCGTTTGGATGATATCAATCATCAAACGTCGGGACAAGGTTGGAATTTTCACCATGCATATGAATACCAAAAGTCTGGCAAGGCTTACCGTACATTGATCAAAGCTTACGGCGTTCAATTTTTTATTTTAGTAACCGGTAGGGGAGGAAGATTTGACATTCTCAACTTCACTATGAATTGCGGTTCTGGACTCGCATTGCTTGGTGCGGCTACCTTATGTTGTGATTTAATTATTCTTCATTTTCTTAAAAACAAAAAACGTTATCGAGAGGCAAAATTTGATTTATTTTTGAACAATGATAGCAGTGATCCAGGCAAACTGACACATCATCGGTCTATGTCGAGTGCAAGTATTAATAATTGTAGCACACAGAATAGTGCGGTCATCAAACGTCGTGATATGAGTCTCTGTGTTGTCAACAAAAACAGAAACATAATTAACAAGAAAGACTGTCATTATCAAACAGTGAACAGATCACCAAGTGATATTCTGCTTAGAGGATGTAGCGGCGACATTTTAATTAACAGAACTTCAAGTGATATTATTGTACGTAGAGATTCGCGAGATCAGACTTTAACGGTTTCCACTAAAGGTGGAGGACCTTGGCGAAAAGCTTCTAATTCATCGCAAAGCAAACTTTGTGGCTCCCACTTCCATGACAGTTGTGGATCCAGTGGAGGTGGCACAGAGTTAGGACAAATGACGCAAACTGGTGCCTATAGTCAGCCTAGAGAGTTGAGACCATTAAGGCAGAAAAAGCAATGTGGTTTGGTGGGAAGTGAATTATTTAAAATGGATGGATTTATGCTAGAAACTGATTCTTCTTCACAAGAGGACGACCAAATTCAACTGAAGGAAACTACTGTTAGATGATAAAAAAAGGTGAGTGCACTTTGGTTGCATAGGTATACATTAGTACTTAGTTACTATAGCATAGTGTATTGTTGAAATCCTTAGATCTGAAATTTATTATAATAAGATATGCTAAATATTCTATCTAATTGACAGATGGTAGAAATATTTTAGAGATGAACCAAATAATAAAGACATTATTTAAAGCATATTTATTTATTGTCAACATGTTAGCCATCACTTGTAGCATTTTTCAGATAATTAACAAAGTAATAGTCATTTTTGATTTATACGCCAATAAATATTACAAAGAAAAAAACAATAATTTATTGAAAAGGAAATTTTTAAGTAAAAAGTGAAAAAGGAAAAAAGGAGCATTTCTTTAGCTAATAACAGTGCTTCTTTTTTAATCGTTTTCAATTTTTACTTAAAAATGTCTTTTTCATTAAATTATTATGTTTTGTCTTTGTAATATTGTTTAATCTATAGTTAACTATCTAATTGTATACATAAATTTGTGTATAAATTTAATTAACCATAGAAATTAGTAACTTAAATTTTGTTCTGTGCAGCAACTTTTTAGATATTAAGTTTGCAGTAATTCTCAAAAGTAGATTGATTCTATTTCTATCATAAATTTTAGATTTCACATTTTCTGATATTTGCCCCCTTTAGATGTAGGTACCTAACAATCAAAGTAGAGTCACATCTTAAAGTGTCCTTACTTTATTTGACTATACGATTAGAATCTTACCTAGTCTATCTAAAAGGCATTTTATTATATGCTTAGTAAACCTTCATTGATTTCTGAATTCGAGGAGCATCTATATAACGACATCTTTGCTGGGGGACTGACATTTACGTTTCATTTACCTTTCACAATACCCATCTCATAAACAGAATTCATCAAGATGTCTATCTACTCAATTTGTTTATCTAGTAATTCGAATAGTAACATTAGTAACATTGTGTTAGCTTAGTATTTTATAAATTTGAGACGTTTGTTTAAAAATAAGGTATACTAAATTTTAATATAGAGGGTTTTGTTTTATTTTGATAAAAATAAACTGCAATATTACATGAAAATCAGTTGAGTGTTTGGAAAACATGCAATGTCATAGAATTCAAAACTGTTTATGAAATTATATGATATATGACAGCAGTGTTGAGATATTGCTGTAGAATGAAATCTTTACGGCAACAAACTACAACATTTAAAAATAATAAATAATATTTGTCAACCTTTCGACAGTACTACCATCATAGTAATGAATATAATCCAATCAAAAGATGTGTAAAAAACATATGGCTTCAACATAGAAACAGTATCTTTTCAAGATCAAATCAAAACTATGTAATCGTGTGCATCGTGTTCTACACCCAAGCTAAAGCATGATAAGATGGTCAGTCAAGCTTGGCGTTTGAAAGTACTATTCGAAATCCAAATCTATGAAACAGTCTAGTCTGAAATGAAAAATGAACAGTTGTTAAAATGCAAAACAATAGCAATAAATATGGTGTGGGACTTAGGACCTTCAGGTGAGTTTTAACCAGTTTTGTATGTACACAACCGTCACTCTTCCCATAATCTAGTTATTATTCAAAATGTAAAAAGCCAAATAAGCACTAGTTGAATTAAAAGGCAGATCAAAATCAACTTTTGAAATGGTGTAGTCATTACATTTATGCCAACAATGCATATTCCTTATATAAGAAATGGTTGAATGAAGAACCAATATGACAAATAATACCAAAAACTATCATAATTGTGGTTATTATAAGAAATTTATTAGGAACAACAACATTACTGCAGTTTTTTGTAAGTCTACCTGAACTAGTATTACTAAATCTGTTGATTATAATAGTTCATGTTCTTGGAAAATTGATAGTATTATAAGTGATAGAATGTGGTGTAACTATGTATTTGACAATTATTACAAAATCTATCATTATTAGTTTGATGATAAAATGTATTAGTGTCAATATTATGAATTTTTTTGGTGATGTAATTAAAATGTTCATCACTAGCCAAATGGAGCAAATGTATGTAGTTTCAGAAAGACCATTAAAATTAATAAATAAAAAATGTACTAATAATAATTTTAAGGAAAGTTACATAAATAGCATGATCTTTCTTTTGTCATTATGTGGATACTAAAATTTCTATGTATATGGGTAAGGTAGTATTATGCAGATACAAAATAAGGTCTTATAGCTGGTCCTAAAGTTACAAGGGCCACTGAAAATCAATATTTGATATATCACGAATAACACGAAAACAAACGTTTAGGGTCATATAATGTATAACCAAAGAATATAAATATGGTACCAAATTATCAAAAAATGTACTTTGAAAGTCATTATAGGTCAACTGATGACATCATAAGCGATTTTTAGTCCATCACACTAATTTTAGGTGGTAGAGAGCAAAATTATTTTAATGTTAACAAAATTATATGATATTTGGGTAATCTACAATTTTAACATGTAGACACAACCATAGGAGATAAATACCAGTTTAAATTAAGTGCGTAAGTATATTTTTTTATCAAAAGGGAACTTGTATGCAAAAAAAGTACAACAAATCGCATTTGCAATATACCTAATAGCAAATAACCAAGAAATATACACTTTTAAGGGCCTAAAATGTATCACCTGATATAAATATAGTATCAAAATATAGGTTGAAGGTCATTTTAGATTAACAGATGACGTCATTTGCTGTTTTTAAAGCACTAAAAGCTATATTTAGAGGATTGTGGGTGAAACCATTTCATATTTTGACCAAATGATAAATTAATTGAATAAATTTAAGTTCGTAATATGAAGAGATTAATATAATAAATAATATTTACTTTGAATTAGGAACATGAATAATATATTTTGGTCATCTGAGAATTATATGTAAAATTGATAAAAAGCACAATAAATTAAAAAATAGTACGATTATGTTAAATTTCAGAAAAGAAATATTTTTTGTGTATTAATTGATGCTAAAAAGTTATGGAAATATTGGTGCGCAACCGCCTTTATTGGTGGATTGAAAAATCTAATTGCCTTTCTCCCCCATCAAGCTGACTTCCGAGCTTCCAAATTTACTGAGGACCATGTTGCTTGTCTTATCCAAAATGTACCAATTGGATGTTCTTAAATTTTTATCACTTGAATCAAAGCCAAAGTCTGGGTCAACAGTACAATGTCCGATATCCAAAGTGTAGAACTTTCACCAAGGCCTTCCCCAAGACAGTGTCATTGCTCCCTCCCTTATGTTTTTCACGTGTTGGATCAAGCACCTTCGTGATGACATCCAAGACAAAGCCGATTCTTACTTCTTTGCCGCTGATGATCTGATATCAGCTATTTGTGGAAACATATTCAGGTCTCCCCGCTTCCAAAGCCCAATCTGCAGCCAAGTCATTTGAAGACGGGAGGTTTAAGTGGAAAATGACTGATGCCCCTAACAAGTGTGAAAATGCAATCCTTACCCAGCATGCTAGTGAAACAAGCTTCGATTCGAATATTACTACATATGAACAATAAGAATGTCATTACCTTCAAATCATAGGTGTTTTTTCGACATGTTACTCCACTTTAGCAAGCATGTTGACAAAATTAAGAAGAAAACAGATTCCGAAAGTACTGAAGGACTAGACAACCTATCACCTAGGTGATCAAGGTGTTCCTCCAGACGGGGCTAGTCTTGGCCCAAGAACCATGAAGTGGTTGTTAATTGGCGATCCATGTGTTGCGTCCTCCGTCGTGTCTGATGGGTAATGGATGCACCAGGTGTAGCTTTCGAAATGTACACACTATACTGGGTCACAGGTTTAAGGGCTCTTGTTTCTGTGATCGGCTACAGACAATAGTCAGTCCAATGGATCCAGAAAAGAAGAAGAAGCTAGGTACTAATCGCGGTCACTCCCCTACTGCCTTCAATCTCGATGTCATTAAAAATTTCGCCATTAGATCCTTCAGTGACCGTTGGCAGAAGACTTAGTAGCCCAAAAATACCTGGAAGAAACAGGGGAAATTCAGTAACAATATTGACCAAGTTATCATGATAAGATTACCGAAGAGTAAAGTGGTCATGCTCCACCAACTCAGAATGGGTCACCTTACATCTTCAAAGAAATTCCTGTATTTAATTTGGTGAAGCTTCCTTATAAATTTTTTCCATTGTAGAAGCCTTAAAGACCGTAATCTACAAGTGCCCTTTCTATGATAGGCACGCCATTCATCAACCAATACAGGTTACCTGTAGTGAACTTTCTAGAAGCGTACAGACATATCTCCGGCCTGCAGCTTAACTGTGCCAAAAATAACGAGAGAGAGAGAGAGAGAGAAATAATAAATTGATTTAAAAAATACATAATTTTTCATTTAAAATATGGTTAGCAGTCTAATAATATCTTATGACATCATCAGGTGACCTTATATGGTTTTATACTCGTATAGCGTAGGTGAAAACTATATTACCTATTTATATTATTAGTACCTAGTAGCCTACTTATTAAGGTTCTAAAAATACTTCTTTTTGTGTTATTGTTAATTTACCAAATTGCATTTATTGTACCTACGTTTTATTGTATAAATTTTCTTTGTCACACCTAACTTGAAAAATTATAAACCAAATAGAAGATTGAATTATTTACTATGCTATTGGCCACATTTTATAACCTTTAAAACGTCACAGTACTTTTGTTTTTGTGTAAAATAAACAACTGATCGGAAATGGCATTTTACAATCTAAAAATAGTTCATGACCTCATCAATTGATCTTCATGACCTTGAAAACATGTTTTTTAAAGAGTAATATAACATTGATATTGATTGATAATACACTTTGGCCCTTAAAACATTGATATTTCGATATAGGTATTGGATATAATGTTGACATTCTTATATTTTATTGATTTGAAGAAACTCTATTGGACCAACTCTAGTACTTACTCACCTAAACCAAACAGTATTTTGTCCTTCATAATAGTTAGTATTTATTACTAACTTTTGGTCACATTATAAAAAGGATTTAACCAATATCATCTACAAATGTCATTTATAGGCCCCTGACGTCATAAGATGACCACCAATGTCCATGAAAATATTTTCTTTTAGTAGAATGATTAGTTGTTAATACATCTTATGACATTAAAATGCTTCCTTTTTGGAGTTATTTGATATTTTAATTATTATTACTATTTATTGTTTTTTTACAAAAACAGTTCTGATCTAATGGACAAACTTACTTAGGTACCTATTAACCTAAATCAAACGATAAAATGTGCTTTGTAATGGTAGTTATCTATTATACAAACTTTAAAACACTTAATTAATATATAGTTTGGTCACAATATAAAACGAATTTAGTCAGTATCTTCAAAAATAGCCTCTGGCGTCACCAAGTGTCCACCAATGTCGTTGAAAATGCTTTTTAGGTAGAATAATACTACCTTTTAGGTTCTTAAAATGTTTCTTTTATGAGTTATTTGAAATAGCATTTAATTATTAGATATTTTTACAATCTATTGATTTTATTTTACAAAAACAAATCTAATGCACAAACGATACTATTTAGGGACCTACATCAAATTGTTAATTGTTCTTTACAATGATACATATTTATTACAAACTTTTAAACACTTAATTGTTTGGTCACAATGTAAAACGATTTTACACACTATCCACTAAAAATGCCTTTTAGTGGTCTAAAAATAGCCTCTGACGTCATCAGATGACCACCAAAATCTTGAAAATACATTTTTTTGGGTAGAGTGATGAAATATTTATGTTATTTGGTAATACATTTTAAGCTCTTAAATCAAAATATCTCTAAAAGGAAACATTTTAAATTCTGAAAATCAGCATCCATTTTTGTGGAACCTGCTAAAGACCTTAAAAATCTAATTCAGATATGGCATCTGGCCTAGCCATCTGCAGAAGACCTTAAAGAAGTGATCTAGCACGGAAGTCGAGCATTAATAAAAAATGTCAGGAAATTAGCTAGAGCCCTTTTTGAGGTTTGACTGATCTACTAATGGTCCATTTTTGACACGAAAATTCTCATAACTTCTTTTTTAGATCAAGATTTCTTTATGACATATTCAACAGTTGATGAACAGGTACTATTACACAAAACACTGGCATTTTTAAATATCTATAAGGATTAACTTTTTTATTCAAAAAATAAAAATTATCGATTTTTTAAATCTCAGGTTGCACCCTATTATAAAAATCGGCGAGTATTCATACTATGATATATTTGCAACATTACACCAAATTTAATCAATTCTATTGATATTTGACTTCAGGATTGATTGTTTTCCAAAAAGTACATTTTGGACCAACCTCATTTTTTTCAGAGGACCGTCACGTGACCTTAGGGGGTCAACTTCAAAAATTCTATACTGATTCCAAATATCATGACAAATAGGTTGAGCCGTTTTACCCTCCACTCCCCCGGGGGTTACGAGGAATTAATACTCTTGCATTTTTGTGTACCTGATAGACCTGCGCATATGCCCTATGAGTTTAAAAATCGCTACTACTACTGGACCGACCTTGGCAGCGGCCATATGAAATCTTCAAATCGGGAAATAAATCATTTTCTAGTTTATTTCCTTGAGCGAGAAATAATTAAGATTTGAATTTGAACTTTTTCAAAATTACTAAATTTTTTCAAAAATCGACAACAATCATCCTATTAGAATATAGTTTATTTATAGCACAACTTTTGTAGAACCATATGAATAGAAAATAAATAAGTCTCATACGAACGT
>JAUYWI010108006.1:0-11085 GCA_034780595.1 Parotoplana pacifica
AACTAGAACTACTGGGGAACTAGCACTACTGCGGAACTAGAACTACTGGGGAACTAGCACTACTGGGAAACTAGAACTACTGGGGAACTAGCACTACTGCGGAACTAGAACTACTGGAGAACTAGCACTACTGGGAAACTAGAACTACTGGGGAACTAGAATTACTGGAGAACTAGCACTACTGGGAAACTAGAACTACTGGAGAACTAGCACTACTGGGAAACTAGAACTACTGCGGAACTAGAATTACTGGAGAACTAGCACTACTTGCGGAACTAGAATTACTGGAGAACTAGAACTACTGTGGAACTAGAACTACTGGCTAGCACTACTGGGGAACTAGAACTACTGGCTAGCACTACTGGGGAACTAGAACTACTGGCTAGCACTACTGGCGAACTAGAACTACTTGGGGGGGGGGAACTTGCACTACTGGGGAAGTTATTACATTTTGAATACTTTAACGATTTTTTACCAGTTATAACAAAACAATCTAATATTACCGCGACTATAGTAGTGGCTTATTTGTGTGTAAATATCAAGCTTATAAGCCATTTGTTACCAGATTGTTAACATAATAGGTACCGACTGCCTAACAGAGAGCTGTCATTCATTCTATGTGCATCAGCTTTCTATTATTGTAAAATGTTAACAATCATATTCAGGGAAACAGAAAAGAAAAGACATATGATCCCAATCATTTATTACCAGCAGATCAAGCAACATAGACCTCGGTTATCATTTTATTAATGTGCATGACAATAATATGCATTATATGGAAACACACAACGTACAACCAGGATATGTTGTGACAGAAATAAATGCATTTAGAAAATATAGCAAAATACCAGAACAATAAAAAGATCCTGCTTGCAATCCAAAGAGCTGTATAAATTTTACTTAGAGTCAGAAAGAGAAATCCTAAAACTGGCAAATACGTCTCCTGCTTTTCTATGGGCACCTCTGGAAGTATGTTTATTATAATCTAACCTTTTATTGGGAAAGTCGCCAGAATACGGAGATTTCCATGTTGTCTAAAACCTTTTTAGAGAATAAACTGTGATCCCAATTAATTCACATGCTGCTGGGATAACTTAGTTGAATAACAACATATACAACTAATTAAATGCTAGGAGCTTGTCAATTCTAGACATCACTCTAATTCACTTTTCATTCTGGGTTTATCCATTTTAATAAAAATAAATAAATCGTGTAAAAGTTCAGCAAAAGTAATAATAATAATTTAGGTAAATAACTTACATAAAATTAGTTCAACTTAATAAATCTATTTATTATGCAGCAATAAACTATAGGATTTTATAAGAGAAAGTGAATAAACAAACTGAATGATAAAAACAAAGCCTAGATTGTTTTTTAAAGCGTTTTCTTTTAAAAGTCACAAAAAGACAGGTACCACGATATGTATGTATGCATTTTATTATAGCTAAGAAAACTACTAATAAAATTCTAATTATCGATTTTCAATTAACTTTCTATTTATAAGTTTTAAAATTATTTTCTAGTAAGATCCGTATTATACAGATCAATTAATTTATCCAACCTTCTTATTGCCTATGGACAGCATTTCTATGCATGATTTTTATATAATTAATAAATTGTCAAAAATGTATCACTATCAGCAATTAAGTCCTATACTTAGATATCCCAAAACAATGAATGCGTTGAATAAGTACTCGGATGATGGATGGACATTAAAAATGCTCTCTCTCTCTCTAAATAAAATAAAGCTGAAGATCATATTATTCCGATCATCATCAGAGAAGGAAGGAAGACTGATCTCGAAAGGATACGATGATATATCTAGGTCATAACAATATACCTACTGGCATTCCAGAAACAATCTTTCGCTTATTTCCACATGACCAGCCATCCGCCTAATGTCAACAGAAGCAAAACGGAAATTCAAAAGCCAACTACCACAATAATATGCTCCAAATTTTATAAAGCTAGTTTCAAAGATTTTTCAAGAGAAGTTTTACTTACTTATAATAACTAAAGTTATAATATTATGTACCCAACAATATATAATCTAACCGGTGAAAAAAAGATATTGGACGTTTCAATAGTAAATAAATTGGAGACTTTTATATTTTATTCATTAAGTAAGTAGCTACTCGTATATTATTTCTGTGCATATTAATAGAAAACAAAGAACGAAATATCAAAAACTGATACAAAAGTGCCTGGATAAAAGATAGATAAATACCAACCAGCTCCTGGTTTCTTCTGCCAGATGATTTTAATTTATTTTCCAGAATCAGATCAGATTATCGTCCTCCTTTCAACAATTATAATTCCAATTTTGTAGCAAGCAGTATTTATATTATCAACTATGTACCTAATTAAAAAGTGAAAAAAGTAACAAATTTTATTCTAAAATAATTACACGCAT
This sequence comes from Parotoplana pacifica, assembly GCA_034780595.1. Lineage (NCBI taxonomy): Eukaryota > Metazoa > Platyhelminthes > Proseriata > Otoplanidae > Parotoplana > Parotoplana pacifica. The sequence continues at coordinate 2,414 of JAUYWI010108006.1, forward strand.
TGCCCATCTTTTATGAAAATGTGTGTTTACATATTAATACTCGTACATGTGCATTTTCTATTCAAAAATAAATTTAAAAATCAACAAACAATTTGATGTTATAAATGACCTCAATCTAAACTTTTAACGAAGCAGATAATTTGTGTTATAAATTGTTCCTTTCATGCAAGGAATGTCTTTTGTGTATTCGCCCTAAATATTTCACCTAAATAGCGTAAGGACTACATACTCTAAGAGAGCATGTGTGATCAATGTCAAGAAAAGTGAAAGATTGTGATAATCTTAGCAGTTTGCAACTTCCGAGTCAATTCGCAATGATAAAAAGACGTTGTCAAGTGACTAGAATCGCTGAGGTCATGTCCTGAGCTGATAAGTTGATAGTTAAACATGACTATTACCTACAAATAGCTCACTATGTAGCTAGCAGACACTAGTAATTTATTGTAACATAACGCAGGCAAATGTTTTCTTAGTTGTGCACAAATTTATTAAGTATCTAAGAGGAAACAATATAGAGATCGGTAGTTTCAAAAGTACTTAATCGAAAAAAATATAAAAGACATAGCTGATTTTTAAAAGTCATCTGTGTGGTGAATGTTCGTTCCTGCTTTACTGTGTCGCCATAAAAATTTATGTTACAATATTTAAGTATTTAGTAGATCAGACAAAATGCCCAAGATAAATATTCTAAATTGTATTATGTAATGTTTTATAAAAAAAAACCTAGTAATAATTATTGATACAATTTGAAACAATGAAAATAAAATTCATGAACACCCCCCCCCAACGCTGAAAGCCGATCTTCAAAATACTTATTCAAGCTGGAAATAACTAGGTATATGGTATAATCATAACTGACTATTTTAGATCCATCTTATTCTAACAGTTTCTGTAAAATATAAATGTTTAAACATTGTTTTTTAGAAACAACTGCAGATCTTTAGTTTATAAGATAGTAGGTATACAATAAAAAATGAACTACTTTGCATAATACATTTCTATGTATTTTTAAATAAAAACGTCAACAATCTATATGTATATACAGTATACACCCAGTTTATTCATATCAAATGATCTTTTTATTTGACATTTGAAACAAACTTCTTTATACATCTATCCATATATTTTATGATATATGCCAACTGTAAGGTGCACAAACCTTCAGATCATTATGAGAAAATGGTCAACAAATTAATTACTATTCCAACTACATGGAATTAATAGTACCCAAAATGGCGTCACAATAATAGAGTATCTCTATGATCATAATTTTATTAACCTCAGATCAGGGACATAGACCATAACAAGGAACTGTCAACTCAAGGTTTTGTGTGTCATTCAACTTTAGGATGTTTTTTAAATGCCAATTTTTCATCTCTCTGAAACTACTGAACCAATTGCTTTGAAATTTGGAGCCTTGATTTGTACTTATAAGAAAAACATATTTTCAAAATATCACTTGAATGGACTAGAACGGAACAATAACAAGAACTTTGATGATTCAAAAATTGAAATATTAATTACCTCCTTTCAATTAACTTACGACACTCGGTTATGTCTCCTTGAATTTGACCGATATAGTAGGGCCAACAATTGTTGATTTCTCACTTTTATGCTTATTTTAGAATTATATCACCAATCTTAATATCTTTCAAACAAATAAAATTTGTAATTATCTATTTTGATTGCTGAGATATTTAATATTATTGAATTTTCAATAGTTAAAGTACACAGAATATTGAAAAATCAATAATATTAAATATTTCATTAAAGAATAGTTAATTAAAAATTATTTTATTAAAGATATTAATGTTCAGTGATATATTTCTAAAATATGGCATTCATATCTATCAAAACTTTTGAATTATAAGCCTAAATGAGAAAAAATATATAATTGTTGGCCCTACTATCGGTCAAATTCAAGGAAACCTAACAGAGTGTCGTAAGTTAATTGAAAGGAGGTAATTAATATTTGAATCATTAAATATTTAAAAAAAATATTATTGTTCAGTTCTAGTCCATTCAAAATTGATGTTTTCACCCCTTTGAGCCGGTCCAAACAATAGGTCACGTGACCTATAACCTTGAAATTTTAAAAATATGTTTCTGTTATAAGATTAAATCAATGCTCCAAGTGTCAAACACATGATTCAGTAGTTTCAGAAATATGAAAAACCATCCTATAAAGTTGAGATGGCACACAAAAGTAGAGTTGACAGTCCCTTGTTATAGGATGTCCCTGCCTTAGATAATATCTGACAAACAATATTAACTGAGTATCCATTTAGTAACAATATAAAAGATAATATTTACAAACTAATTTAACATAATAAAAAATGCATGCGATATTGTCGAGGTAAAATAGCTAATTGATTAACTGAATCGATTGGGGACGGCTGTACCCTTTTACTCAAACATCATTATTTTCTAACCAAAAGTTTAGTAACCTTCTCGAAATTATAAAAAACGTTTTATGTAGAAACAAGAAATATAAAAATAGCATTATTGCTGATCAGTTGTTAATTATTCTCTCTCTCTTCCAAATGCGGATAAAAATCAATAGTAATAGCTGTATTTGGGTGAACATTGGGATGTTTACTGTAAAATAATATGCAAATGTATATGAAAATCCATTCGTTGCTTCACTTTCTTTTGTTTTTGGTGTTGTTTGATAAATTTTGTTTTATGAAATAATGACTGTATGCCGAATTAAACACAAATAAAGCCGTTTGATAAAAAAGTTATTATTATAGTAAAATATCAAACCAGATAATATCAACTTGAGTCATATTTGAGAAATCTGATTTTTTTGTAATAAAAATAAATTGACTTCTGGTACACCGTAACAAAAAAGAACTGTTGATAAATATATAATTTGTTGACCAACCCAAACTAAATATAACATTTGATTAAGAGATAGAAATAAATTAGATAACAATTTAAATAGATTTCAAGTTTAAATAAAAGTTAATTATAACTAATGAATTTGTTTTATAATTAAATTATGAATTTTTATAAGTGCAAATATACATAGGTACTTCAGTTTCATCATGGATGTGCATTATGTCTAAGTTATCTGAACATTCTTTTCTAGGTTTTTAATTAATTACTGATAAATAATAATAATTAATTAATAATTATAAAGTATTCAATATACATTCTGATATATTGCCATCAATAGGTCTAATTAACAAAATAAATTTACTAAAGAGAATTTTATTCAAAATGACATTGAAATGCTAAAATTGGCATTTACTTTAAAAACAATAAAAGCAACATCAATGTCTGCTTTGTTTAATTAGCGAGTGGATCAAAACCTTATTTCGTTTTATGGCACAAGCTTAATCGCTCCCCATAGATTGATTCAAGTATCACCAACTATTGTATGGGTAACTATCAGTCCCTAATAAACGCCATTAACAAACCTTTAATGACATGGCGTCCCTCTCATCAAGTATCACATGGATTAGACAAAACCCAGATGATCCCGATCTGCTAATGAATAGCCAATCTATCAGACTGAAAAGACACTAAGTTCAACAACTAGTCAACATCAACCCCCCATATATTTACCTACAGTCTACTCCTATTCTATCAAACATTACTTATTGAACTTATAAACAAAATAATATTATCGGAAATTTTACACGTCATTATAAATGATGCCAAAAAGTGTAATTAATATCGCTTTTAAATAGATGTCCTTTGGTAGTACCTTAAGATTTCTGTTTTTTATATTTCATCTTTTTGTAATGTTATTTTGTTAGTTTATTTCATTTCTTTTAATTTAAATACTTGTTTTCAATAATTATTTCGCTACATTCACCTATAAAATGGAAGATCTCATACAGCTGTCCAATGTAGTAGCCCAAGCACCGAGCTACCTACACATGACATTGACTGTCCATTCGAACCAAAGTAGGTACATCAGCGATTGATTTAAAAAAACGCAGATCGTGGGAGTAGGAGATCTAAAGCAAATCTGTTCTATTACACACGCAGACCACTTCATAATATGCAGCTGCTATCAACAAAAATAATGACACGATTTGTTGTGTGACAATGAATTCGACGAGTTGCCTCCCAACAAAAGCAAATGGAATCCAAAAACCAGAAACAATACAACAAATTGGTCAGCAACCAATGCCTGCCCCTCTCATTCCACAGCAATAAAAAAAATCGAACAGAATTTCACACAGCGCCAAGGAAGTATTATGACACGTCTCTCACCCTTTACAACAATGATTCTACCAACTATCATCACGTTTCAATTAATTAAAAGGCTCGTTTGTTGTTGCACTTAGCTACGTACCTACTCAAATGTAAATCAATTTCCCCCGCCCGTCTGGCTCAGGTATCTACTCTTGCACAGTCAAAAATCAATGGAAATTGGAAATAGAAAACATTCAACTCAATTGTTCTACCGTTTGGTTTAAAATGTTGTAGCAACAGAACAATAGGAATATTGCTATATTTTCATCCAGAAAGAAACTTAGGTTAAAAGAATTCTGTCAAAAATAAATTAAAACAATGAAATAGTTTCATATTATATACTTATCACGAAACTACTGGGAAATCTAAGTCTTAGGAATGAGGGATTTCCATCCATTAAATCGAATATGAAACTTCTGTGAAACTTACATTGCTAACTTCTGTGTGTTTAGTAGAGGGACTATTGACAGCGGGAGTGGACAGAGGACCAGCACCGGGAGACCGATACACGTCGCTAGGGACACCAGCAGGGGCGCGTCGAATATACTGGGTGGCCAGCTGAGCACAGCGGACAACACTGGGCGATGGCGGTGCGTCATCGGCCTGAGCCGGGCCCAGCTGACTCCAAATGTAGCCTTCAAGGTAGGGATAAAGGCGAACGGAAGGCATGAAGCAATTGAGACATGCACAGATCAACTCCCATCCACGGGTTGTGGACATTCTAATGAATTAGTGGAACAAAATAGAAAACAAAAAAACATATAAGACATAAGAATAATATGGTTAGCCCTCAGCAATGTCATTATAATAAATTAAAATATGAAAATTAAAGCCTTATTGCTGATTAAATAATTTAATAAATGTCAAATTTTCGTGGTAAAACCACCTGATCACGACAAAGATAAAAATAACTAATATTTAAAAAAAAAAACATTTAAAATACTGAAACATATTGTGCAAAGAAAATCAAAATCTGTTAAAAAAAAAAAAATTGACATTTATTAAATTATTTAATCAGCAATAAGGCTTTAATTTTCATATTTTAATTTATTTATGTCTATTGGTAATATTTTATGTTGCTATAAAATGTCCAATTAAAAAGTTATGAAGTTATGATGATTTTTAATTTTGATCTATTTAGATTAAAAAATAGCATATGATGTCATCAGCTGACTTTGAATTCAAAGGTACATATCTATATATATTGGTAATACAACTGACGAATATATACATTTATTTTTAACATAAACAATCAGTTATAATTCAAATTTAAGCAGAATGAATCATTTTCTGTACATGTCATATTTAGTTAAGAATTTGTGTATTGATTGAATATACTAATTCTGGTAGATACTTTAAAAAAATAATCTTCTGGTGAAAACCATACTTCCTATTATACTGATTGGACTACAATTTTTGGGGCACACAGGTGCTTTGTATAGATTAGTCAAGAAGCATAAAAAACAATCAATAGGGTTATTTTTTTATATTTGTACAAATTAATTAAATTTAATTAGCATCGTTTTCTTCTTGAATTTGAAACCATTTCTTCTTCAGGAGCAGATCTTTTCTACATTTGATTATTTCTTTCTGCTAAATTCTTCATTGCACCAAGGTGATGGAGGCATCGAGGTTACCATAGGACCAAACAAACAGCAGCATAGTAGTAACACCAGGACTAGAATTCGCATTATATCAGTTGCAGTTTGATATTTTATGAAAGAAACGCCTTTTTATTTGTTGGAAGTGAATGAAATATCTATGGAATGAGATAACTCGGTTTTAAAGGAGGAATGTATTTTGTGTAACCAAACTGAATGAAGTGGTACTTAAATCTGTATAGATAGTTATTTAATTGATTTTACTATCAGCTGTGTGCTAAATTGATCAATATTAATAAGCTATTTTACATTATCTAAATCGCGTAATTAATACATAAATGAATGCTCTAGCCTTCTGGCATCTATTAAAAACAAAACAAAATTGAAATACAAATATAAATAAAAAACTATTACAATATATTACATTTAAAATATTGATGATGTGTTTATTTTGTCCAGGGGTGTATTTTATCTAACAACAGATTTAAAAAATAGACATTTTCAAGAAAAAATTACGTATATATACATATATACCTAATATACTGCAACTCCTATGTGAAAATTTACCTTAACTTATGTAAATGAATGTTAAGTAATAATATTTAGATTACTGTAATATAAATTATTGGAATTTTTAATCTGTAATTTATTTGATTTGGAGATGTTTCTTTAAATGAAAGCGAGATTAACTAAAGGTTCAGCAAACATTTCATGTACGTTTGAATATGTATCTAAACAGTAATATAAAATTTGAAAAATTTGCCAAAGGAAATGGTTGCCTTTCTTTTACAATTAATACGTCTGAAATCGATCAACCTCTTATATTTTTTATCTGTGTATAGCACAACATACTGTAATATGAAAATAGAGTGAAGCTAAAAGAGAGTCATTCACGGATGTTTCAAGGCGTTTTCAAAAGTACGATGGAGCCAGATTTATGGAAATGGTGATACAAAACTATTGAGGTGATTCCCGTCAAATTTCATAGAAATACATGTTTTTGCAAGTATTGGGGGGGGGGGTACCCGAACTGCTCGTTATTTTCGGCCGAAGGATTTTGACACGTTTCATGTTAAAATATTTGGAACTGGGGTTAGAAAGTTATCTTTATGAAAATATAAAATGATATTTTTATGAATAGTACTTATTTTCTGTATTCAATTATTGTGAAAAATTAACTGTACATGACCGATTAACTATGTATATTGTACATTGTTTTTTTTTATACACAAAATATGTCATCTATCAATTTAATGGAAAAAGAGGGGATTTATTTGTAGAATGTTCTGACTCTTATCCCGCGTAGAATTTTATGCAAAAATATGTGTAACTATTTGTGGTATAACAGACTTCAGTGCACTTTTTTTCAGATGCCTTTTCTGTTGAAGTATTCATGTTATTTAGAATTTACTTCTTCATTAATTTCAGGTATCTTCTCTATGATGTTAATTATGGTGAAGGATTCAATTTGAAGCGTGATGTTTATATAAGAATGGCTAATTTAATGAGGTGAGTTTTAGATTTATCCTTTTAAATAAAAAATAATCTACTTATGTAGTGGTCTTATCAATCTATGTTTGCTACTCTTCCTCCTTTTATCTACATGGTGTAGATGGAATCCTAAAGACATAATTTTTACAACTTCAGATACATAGTGTTATTTTAAACAGTCACTGTGAGAAAATTATATGACCAACAAAGTTAAAATTTTCACGCAACCTTCAAGTAGGTTATTGGATAGTTGTGTAAATTTTTTAACCTTGTTGGACGTATACTTTTCTCACAGTGACTGTTAAATACAGCATTACAGTTTTGCAGTTTTGTATTAAAAAACGTGTCTGTGATAATTGATTTTTTTAATGTCTGAATAATAAAATTCATCGATAATTAATTTATAATGTTCACAATCTTATTTTTATATAAATTTATATATTGAAAACAAATAGTTTTACATAATGCCTACGTAATCAATACAAAAATGGAAATGAGGCATTCTTTTTATGAATTCTATTATGTTTTGTTTTCTCAGGACTTTAATACTTTAAGCCAAATCTAAGTGGGTTCTGGTGCTGCCTCCATTTGGTCGAGTGTATCATTGGGGCTACAGGGGCAGGGAGGGAGTGCCCTGGTCAACTTTCTTTGATCTGGATCAGATGCGCTTGTTTGTCCCGGTGATGGAATTTCATGAATATCTTAAATGTAAGTCCACTAATTTTTATTTCTTGTGTTTCTCACTTATTAACATTTTCTACTACTGAATATTTCATTAAGTAGTAGTATGGTGGCTTTTATTATTTTCACTATCAAAGTTGTGAAAATCAACTTGATCGGTATAGCTAAGTTTTTATAATTTGTGTTTATTTGAAGTCACGAATTTCAGTTTCTCACACTATCAGTCGGGTGTGGGAAACAGGGACATTTTCTATGTTGTTGAGATATTTTTTAATGAGGTTTATGCGAATTTATATTTTTAAATTGTTATGTTATTTTTAGTTTTACCATAATGAGATAATAATTAGAATTAAAGAACACTAAAAAGTGCGGTTTAATTAATGAGCTTATTAATTTTGATCTTTATTATGTTTTACCATTTTTTTCATCATTCAATAATATTTTAGTTGTGTGATGATGACAACAAAAATGTTTTTTCCGTGTATACTATTTAAGTAGTAAATAACCTGAATAATTTTATTTAATGACATTTATTAGGATTATAAAGATGTTAACAAAGTAATATTTCTACGATGACGTGATAACTAATAATATTAGTTATCACGTCATCGTAGAAATATTACTTTGTTAACATCTTTATATTTATAAAGTCAAATCTTGTCGTAGATAGTCAATAACAACCTGCGT
>JAUYWI010108017.1:0-11085 GCA_034780595.1 Parotoplana pacifica
CACAAGAAATGGCAAACCAAACATTGGTATTACTAGCAGTCAGGTTAGAATAAGGCACATCTGGATTGAGAGTTCAGTGTCTAACCACATTTCTGGCATTCTGTACATAAGAATAGGTACTAATGCCCACAGCAAACTACTGGACACAGGCTGTTAGATTTGATTTGTATTGAAAGTACATTACTTTTAAATGATTAGACAAATATTCACATGCCTAAAAAGGTAGTCTGTTACAGCTAACAGAAATATTAATATATTCTATAAGTAGTATATGAAATAAATCAGAAGAAATACCATACCAAACATTGGCCTACTAACATTTTATTTCCTAAAGTACATACTCAGGTTAGTAATGTGGTTTGGTATCTCTTCTGATTTATTTCATTTCCTACTTGCAGAACATATCTGATATTTCTGTTGTCTGAACAACCGGACTTTGCTTTCCAGTTATGATATATTTGTGAAAGTTTTGTCCATGTGAGGTCAGTTATAACCAAGATGCAATCTATTCACAAATAATATTTTTTTTGCATGCAGTTATTATTTATTATTTTCAATAATTTTTGACTAGAAATTCTGAAAAATATTGATGACTTATACCATTTTTAGCCTTAAATTTTGGTTAAAATATACACTTTTTATTGTTTATTGAAGTTTCCATCAATTTTTTAAAATAAATTAAAAATACTATTTAATCTAAATTTGAACACAGTATTAATATTTATGTAGAGAATTATATAACATACTCCGTTTTCATTTGTTGTTGTGTGATGTCTGCACAGTCCATGAAAATTAATATTTCTAGAAATTCATTTTGTGTTTATAAGCTTGAGAATTTTTTTATCAACACCTGAATGGATGCTTGGTATATTTTTCCATATATCAATATTGGAAGCTTTTGTTGATGATTCTTTTCAAGGTACATGTGTATCAACTTTTATCCAAATCAGTATATGGGAAGTATGCTATTCTAAAAGGTGGAAGGGGCCAGAACTAAAGGCTAGTGAAGGCTTGAAACAAAAATTTCAATCTAGTTGTTTCCAGAACATATTAGGAGCTTTTAACAAAGAGTTATGCAAAATGATTGTTTTTAATATGATTTTGGATTAATTATATTAAAAGTATAACTATAATGCACATATCTAAATATTGTTAGGTTAATTTTTAGTAATTTCTATGGTAATCTATTCAACTTTTTTTCTAGGAAGTAGATGTCAGGTAGAATGAAACCCAAAATTCTCCGGAAAAATGCTGAAGGTAGGAAACAATTTCGTTGTTTTATAATTTAATTTTATTGCAAACGTAATTAGTAAATATATACATGCATGTTCATCAAATGTAACACACTGCACATAATTATTGGTTTTACTGTTTTTTGTTATAATTTTACACTGCAATCTTTGATATCAATGATTTCAATTAACACAATGCTTGGTAGTCAACTTAGAAAAGGTTTACTTTATTTTAATTAGGATTTGGATTTATGTATTTTTTGAAAGACCAAATTATTTTGCTTTTCAAATCCTAATTAGATAAAGAAAAATCAATATACTTATTGTTAATAATTAACCTTTTTAGTGCATTCAAAATTACTTTTCATGAAGTATTTAAAAAAAATTTTAATTGATTTCTGATATTAACAAATTTCTAGAGATTACTGTGAATTGAAATGAAGGAGGGGGTGGGGGTTAATATAATTAAATTTAGTTTTTTATTATTTACAGATACATTCCTCACAAAAAAGCTATTATTTTTTCCTTAAGTTGGCATTCTCATGTAGCCAGTTCTTTTTATTAATGTATCTAATGGTGCTGCTCATTATATATTAATTACATAAATATATGTTAGTTTGTAATTGAAAGTAGTTTAGAATTATTGAATGGCAGTTGTCTGACAAGTTTTGTTGTGCTTTTAATACAGTTGGTATGACATATTACTGAATGCATGTTTTGCTGTTATCATGTTATTTTCAACACTACTTGTTGCACATTTTAGCTAACAAATTTTATTGATTGATATTATGTCTATAAGAATTTGTATACAAAAAGAGCAACAATTTTATATTGTTACTTCTACTAGTTTGATAGATTTCTATATAATAGAAGTGTGATAAATGTTATATTCCATTGTTTCTGTTCATATTTACTCAATAAATTATCCCTTTTTGTATACAAACTTCTAACCAACTATGGTATCATAATTTATGCTGATTTTTTTCTTAAAATGTTCTTTTTGTATTAAACTAAAAAAAGAAATATTTTCAAAGTAATACATATAATGAAGGCCTTTAAATTTCAAATTAAACTTTAATTATTATATAAATATTCTAGAATCTATTATTATTGGGTATCTACTCTTCTATATTTCAGAAATACTACATTTTATAAAAGTATAATTACTGTAAAAAATAACTTGCTTTTTAGTAATCTTAGTATTTTTGTTTTTATTCAAAAAATTGGTCTGATACTTATTATTTATTGTATGGTTAAGTATTTTATCTTATCTAAAAGATAAACATTTGTTTTTAAATTTAAATGAAATCTGATGAATATCTTTGACCAATTTTTTGTTTAGTCTAACGCTCTCCTGTTTAAATTCAGCATCTGGCTCAGGCTGGCTTTGCTTTAGATAATACTTAATAATAATTGGCTTAACTTATTTTTCCATGATAATTATTCTAGTGATACTGAGTCTATTTAAAAGTTTTGATAAATTTATTTATTGATTTAGCCAGAATACTGACTTTTTTCAGTGGTTGCATTTTGGTAAATTTGACATTGAGAGTTTGCATGTGATTGTTGGCGCTCACTCTAAAGCTCTATTATTGGTGTTCTCTTTGATATTCCTGTATTTATTTCAAATAACGGTGTAGGTGTGTTTTAGTTTACTTTCTGTCACATTGTAGCTTCCTATTTTAAATGTTGATTAACCATTCCAAGTCTTATCTTACTAAACATGGTCATCATTAATAATTAATATTATGTACCTGTTGAAATCGAAACTGGATTTACTAATTTAAAGTTAATGTGCTGTCTTTATTATAAAATTCATTTGTTTTTTACGCATATCAGTATGTTGTAGTCACATCTTCCCTTTGTATCATCTATTTTTTAAATATGTAGATTGTGCTAACTGGTTACTAAGAAAATTAGAAAATCATGTTTTTACTAGTGACGTAATTGTAAGTATAAGTTATAAAAATGACTTTGGTTTCTTAGCTATACTGCGAGTATATTTACTTTAATGGAAATTGAATTTCTTCTGGTTTATTTTTAAAATCGATCAATTTTGTGCCAAGAAAATTGTAGTGTGTTACTACTTGAAACTCATAAATAAAACTCTGTCAAATGATTTGTAGCTGTTTTTGTAAGCACATACGTTATTTCACTAAACCAAAGGCCGTTTATAATTCATCCTTTCAATTTTTGTTATTGAAGAAAACGTGTTTTTAGAAACATAGTTCATTTAATCAGATTTAGTAAAACGCTTGTCTGAAATCTAATATTCACACCCATGAGAAATGTTACTATTTTTCCCTCTGACGATTTTTAACTTTGTGCTGTAAGACAATTTCTTTTATTTTAGTAAATATTGATATTTACTCTTTCACATAGATTTCTATACGATAAATAATGACGTATTTCATTGCAAATATCAGTATAAAAAATATTACACAATTCTCTGTAAAATGGCAAGAAATTGATATTTTTCTAAATAAAAGAATTTTTGTGTACCAAATGTCGTTTTCTTATTTTTGGTCTTCTCACTTATTCTGTAAGTTCAATATTATCCTTTCCGCACTCAATTTTTATTTTGCACTATCGATGAAGATGTGAAGAATTCATTTTGATATGCCTCATGGACAACTGAATTTTTTAGAAACCTATTTATATTTTGTTAGTTTTCTCTTTTATTGCTTGCCAAATTATACAGCACGTTTATCAATTTCCATGTTAATCCAAACCACATTACTTATTTTGCTACTTAACTAAACTAGAGGTTTAGTATCATAGCTTCAATGTAAGGAACCAATATGATTTTATCTCTAAAGTTTAATTATACTGTTTCTATTAAAATGATAAGTACATGTTTTAATTGTAATGTAAATGTATTGTCGTCCATACTTCATTTTTATTTTTTAAGTCATTATTTTTCTAATTATTATAAATTAACTTTATCTAACTAAGATTGTTAAACAATAGTTAGTCATCTTCTAAATATTCAGCGAAATATGTACTATCGTAAGATGTAAAGTTCCACTCTCACATGCTTTTATCTGGTACTGATTTTTATTGTTCTTCTTTCTTAACAGAACATTATGACCATTTTTTGGTCTAGAGCGGTAATTATTGTACCTGCTACACGTTAACACTATTATTGCTGCATCTGCTAGAAATTCCGTCTGGTATCCCTTGTTTTATAAGGGTTTATTAAGAAATATGACTCTAAATACCTGAAATGGTTTTACATTCAACATTTATATAAAACAATTTTGCTTAATATTACATCTTGATTATCATTTTTCTAAACGAAGAAGTCATACTTCTTTATCTGACGCATTACTTGTTTTTGTCTACAAAATTGTCTTGATATATTTACATTATATTAGCTGTTAATTGTCTGTCTTTATCAGAAAGGAATAATTGTGAATTATTTGGTGTTTTCCCTACTATTGATAACAACACTATTTCAAATGCATGTTTTACTTCATTTTTTAAATGTCATCTCAATTGTTTAAGAAGGTTTCTTGTTAAAGTCATTATGGACAAGACCATACTATCTCAAATATAGATAAATGCGTGTTCAGTTATACCAGATATTTGATCAGGCTCCTATTTTTAATATTTTCGAATCGATTATTATTCAATAATGTCTAATTAGTTTTTTGTAATTGGAATAGTGTTTTGATTTATTACTGCCTAATATTATATCAGAAGTTGAGATACAGTTCTTGTCCAATACCAAAATTAGATATTTTAGTCAGCTGAATTTTTTGTTCACATGCTCTTGTTTTTCCTAGTAGTCTTTAGGTAGGTACCTCATAAGTAGTTTATACAAACAATGCTTTTATTATTATCTATATTTGTTTACTGTTGAGACCATTGGATAATATTGTTTCTAAATTATATGTAGAAATGAATTCGTATGTCACCATAGAACACTTTAAAAATTAGTCAACGTTATTCTGCACCTCCTATTTAATTTTACTTAATTGTTTTTTAGAAGCAATTATTCTAATTTTATCTATATTAGTATTAAATAGAACTCTGCATATTATTATTCAGAATGTTTTGTATATTTTCTATCATGTTTATTAGGTTCCAACATTTAGTTTTAATTTGGGGTCTGAAACAAATTCTGAAATATGTTTGGGAATACATTATTTAACCATCTTGTAATAATTTGATACTTTGGAGTAATCGGTGTGTAAACAAGTTTGTGCAAAGATATACTACATATGGTCTATAAAGCATTCGTATTGTATAATAGGAAAGAAATCAAATTGATAGTTTGGGCAGCTCCGTTTCTGCATCCACAATTGTCTGAATGACAGCCTAACCTCTCATTCTCAATAAATATATATTCTAATTTATAGTGATTGATTTTAAAACCTGATTAAAAAATGTAGTTAATACTGCTGGTAGTAGCGGTGAATGAATTCGATTTCAATGGACCAGAGCAGCTATCGAAAACTAATCAGCAGTTATTTGAAAATGTAACATAACGATGTTGCTACTTTTACCTAACCTTTGGAGATTCTATTAGAACGCTGTTGGAATAAGATTGTCCAAAAAGACCCAAGAGATGATTAGGTAGCTTTCACAAAGCAACTTCAAAAATATGTACTTAAAATAAATGAAATTAAATAAAGTTAGTTTTGGTTTTAAGTTGGGTTGGTATGGCTCTACCTAAATATTACTGTTCGTATTTCGTTTAAGAAAACAAAGAGCAACTTCTAAATTGTACTGTAATATTGAACTACGGGTAATATACCTTTAATTTCTTGTCTTTGTTAGCGCTAAAAAATGTTCTGAAATAACCATCAACTTCTTGATAAAATCATACCAACCTACCTAAAAACAATAGCTAACCATGTTTGAATTCATTTATTTTAAGTATTTTTGATAGGTGTTTTGGGAGAGCTAACCATCTTTTGGCTCTTTTTATTTTATACGTATAAGATAATTAAATAGGCCATTTTCAGTACTAAATTTATATTCAGATTACTGGAAAGTTATAAAAATATGTATCTTACACTATAAATTAGCAACGGCTGAAAATTTGTGTATCTAACGAACCAATCTTATTTACCTAACTTTTTTCAATGGGTGTCTAATCACATATTTAAATATATTTGCCATTATCGGTACTGAAAAAATAGAATCAATGAATTTTATTAACAAATGGCTAACTGGGGATTAATAACACTAAAACCAGTGTGAACCGATTTTTATTAAATTTACGTATATTCATTACATTTTCTGAAGTCCTTTATACTCTGACAAGACTCGCTTACTCGTAGAGCTAACTTCCTACCATAGTCCTAGTTATGGTGTGTTGCTATTATTGGTTAGTAGATACATATTTGGTTTGATTGGTGGGGGGGGGGGAGTGGATGAAGTTAAATTATTAATAGATTTTGATCAATCCGATATACCATTTATTTATTCGAAAGAAACTTACGTTACCTATTAATATGTGCTTGCTTTATAACTAGAGTTTTAATTCAAATTAATATATTTAGCTGATTCTTTTAGTAGACAAAAGCTGGGTTATCGCAATATGTTCTTCATTTAATTTTGATACCCTATTTTTTTTATTGTTAGGCTACTAAGGTGTTTTATGTAGTTTCAGTGTGCAATAACTCTTTTTGTAGAAGGTATTTAAAAAGTTTTGGCAATAACAAAAAATATTTTTAATAAATAATGAATAAAGCAATACTTCTACTTCTACAAACTATTATCTATGTACTTTTGATAGTGCAGAATCCAAGAACGGAAGATCTTATTCATCCAGTCATTTTTTCGACAGTGAGAATGCTCAGAAGCCATAGGGAGCCAGATCAGGAACTTCGAACTAATAGAACCATTTCTTATCATCTGTCAGAAAGTTTAATCCTCAAATGCATAGAAGGCTACATATGTAATCCATGCAGAAACATGAATTGGCTTTTGCCGCCATATATCCATATTAATTCTAGTTTACATTGAATAACAAAGTATTGTTAAAATTAAGAATTATTTTGGTTATACTTATCTTTCATCAATATTATGCATAGATGTAGTCATTTTAAGCTGGTATAGATTATTATAACTTCGTGCATATATCTGCCCCTCTACCCAGGCCTGACACACTAAAGCCTGAATCCTTTTCCATGCCTGCCACCTCCCCTATAAAAACTGGCATGACTACATATAGTCTTCTATATAGAATGTGATTGAGCTAAATCATGCACTTGAGGGTTAATAGAAGTTTGGCACTTAATTTTTCAGAAATTTCTTTGGAACATGGATACATTGCTTTTTCTGATCAGTGAGCACGTGGGGGATCGACCCATCGTGTAGGATAGTGAAAGCAATTTCTTCATAGTTGTCAATCTTCAATCTAGCTCTACCAATAGTTTCACAGCCCGCATGTTCTGCTCGATCTCGGCACTTAGTGTTCCGAAATGGGGATCATTTTGTAGATTCGTCCTGCCAGAGTAAAATCTTTGTGTCATAGCTATAATTCGACTTTTCCCAATTGTGTACTCATCAGAACTGATTTCTTCCGGTTTTGACTACACCGAATACTTGCATTTAAGTTTACTAAACAACTGCGTTTAACACTTAGTCATTAAACTCTAATATACATATAATCACATTCTTAGTTCAATCAATACTATTGTAGTTGCCAAAACTTATTGAATACCCCTCTTAAATTGGTGTAGTCTGCAAATTGACTGGATCTTTGCCATACCTGAGTGTTTAGCTTGAATTTGATAAAACACCTACCCTTTATTTTTATACCTAAATTTTATTTGTAACTACCAATTTTTCTTTCTCTACTTTGATTCTGTGAATGATGCTGCTTTTTTAAAATCATTTATTTAGTATTTCAGTCTTGCAAAATGACACATTGATCTCTTCGTTCATACATTTCCAAATATTTATTATTGTTGCTTCTATAATTATATCTTTGGGCCCTATTCTCAGTAACTCAGGTATGGTTTGGTATAGGTAGGAATCCTCCGACTGTAACATAATAGTAGTAATGGATCACAATTGTAAATTTCTTGAAATGATATTTTTTTGTACGTAAGGATGTCCGTTTTAAGATTTAGAATTGGGTGTTTTTCATTGCTATCTAAGACTATCTAAACCATAATTCCCTAGTGTTTTCTATTTGGTGGTTGACAGTACTGCTTATATTTCTGTGCTAGGTTGCTGTGATGCTTGACTGTTGTGTGTATTATATAATTGAAAAAGAAAAGTTTTTACATCTTAGTGTTTGCATGTTTCTCATGTTTGGATAATGTTTTGATGTATATGAATTATTTTAGTTTGTATTTGCCATTTTATTCATTGTTGTGAATTTGGTAATGTTTCTTATTTTCCCTCGTGTATTTTTCAGATGTTACTCAAACAAAAGACGAAGATAAGGTAGGCAAATCATATTAATTCAGTTTTGTAGTGTTGCTTGATATTTCCTAATCACTTATGATTTTTATTTTTTGTTATTTTTTAAAAAAGAAATCGGTGTCTGCTGAATGCTCAACTGATCAGGTAATTTATTTATGTTTCTTAACTTTAATTTCTTTTTAGTGTAAAATGATTAAATACTATATCCCCATTTTTAAATTTTCGAACTTTCGAGACTTTTTACGATTTTACATTTAAAACATTGATATGAATCTATGTTGTCTTAGTTATATGAATTAGTAATTATGTAGATTGTCCTTTTATAGTAATCAGATTTTGTTTCGTTCTTTCTATTTTAGTATCATAAGCTGTTAGTATTTCAATCATCACTATTTCCTTTATATTTTAGATCAAAAAGAATAGTGGAGCAACTCTAGATTCAAAGAAAGAAACTGGGTAAGTCTCTTGTTTTAATTATCTTACAACTATACCAACTTTTAATAAAAAGTAATGTCAGAATATATATTTAACTTTCCCGTCTTGGCGGGCTCTCTGATTAGATTAATTGTATTATACCTATATTATTATCTATTAAATTATTTCAAAATATTTTTTTCTGGAGGAGTTTTACAATATTACATCTTAGTGGGGTTCAGAGCTAATGTAAAATATCGAAGTTCGTTTAAGTTCTTGAAAAAGAATTATTTTTTTCTGATTCTTATACCCAATGATGTCTTTTATGAGAATCGGGTGATATTCAAAATCTTTAAAGCCATTTTTGCATTTTTATTACTTGGATAGGTTGTAGGTACCTCCATGAGAGGGTCCAAAATCAGAATCCGAAAAATGAAAATCGTCATTCACTTTTTAATAAAGTATTTTGGACAGATCCAGTAGGTAGATATAATCATGTACCCAATGTATCAAATTCAGCTATTAAGATATTAATCAAAGGTTAAATGGTGACATCATAACCAACTTTAGGTAATCTTAATTTTTGTCCGATCGCACACAGGAATTTCCACCTCTTTCTAATCTAAACAAACGTTTACAGAAATGCACTAAAATTTTGCAAAAGGTTTTTGGACAATAAATTGAACAAGTAACAAAAATAAGCTATTACAATTGATCAGACCCGTGAGCAGAACAATAATTGCCTAAAAAGCCTCAGGTGAAATTATCGGAAATACTAATAATCCTGAACTAATGGAAATGGATTTTGGTATTACCTATAATTGGTCAGCTGATTGACGATTTATGAACAAAACAAGGATAAAACTTTCCTAGATCTCTTTCAATAAAATGCAGTATTGTTTTATGCCTGGTAGAGGAACAATTGTTATTTTTATTACAAGAAGGATACAAGAATGCTGTATGGAGAAGCGGCGCAAACTATGTATGCTTTGTAGATCTTGAAAAGGCATTTGATCGCGTGCCATGTAGCGTAATTAAATAGGCACTGAGAAAAAGATTTGTTCCTGAGATTTTAGTGAGTGTGATAATGAGGCTATATGAGGATGTCAAGACCAGGGGCGGGTCAACACCTCAGGAGTTTAATGTAGGAGTTGGCGTACATCAGGGATCTGTTGTCACCACTTTTAATGCTTTAGTTGTGGACGTGCTGTCTGAGAAAGGATGAGTTATTCGAAATTTTATGCAGATTATTTATTTTGGTAATAATGGCAGAGACCATGAAGGAACTAGAGGACCAGTTTATGAAATGGAAACAGGCATTTAGGGAAAGTTTTGAAAGTAAACATAGAAAGATGAAGATCATAGAATGTGGAATGAATAACGAAGTCTCAGTGAAGGCAAAAACTGACCTATGTGGAATATGTGGCAACAGTGATGAGCAACTCATTGCGGTGCAGACAGTGGATCTACGGTAGATGCTCTGGAAAGAATCTGATAGAAATGTTACAGAGCATGGGAATATAGAAAATGAGCTGTTAAAAGACCTTGATAGAGTGAAGTAAGTTTGTTACTTGGGAGATACACTAAGTGCATGGGGATGCAGCAAATTGACAGTAACAAAATGGGTGAGATTTGATTGGTAAAGTTTTAGAGATCTGGAATTAGTGTTGTGTGGCTATAGACTGACTCTATCAATGAGGGCATGCTTTAGACCAGTAGTTGTTTATACGGTAGTTATGGGTAGCAAGATCAATAGAAGAAAATATCCTAAGAAGAGCAGAAAAGGCTATGGTTAAAAAGATATGCGGAGTTGAGCAGCAGGATAAATGAATTCAGAAGTGTTGATGGAAAAGCTTGGTCTGCGAGAGTCCATTGTAGAAGTAGTGAGACGGAGCTGTCTAAGATAGTGTGGTCATGTCCTAATAAAGGAAGAGAATAGTGGTGTAAAAAGGGCATAGAATCTCGAAGTAGAAGGAAAGAGGGCGCCCAAAGTTGACCTGAAAAAGTATGGCAGTGAGAGAATGTCGAAAGGTTGGACTGAAGCTTGGAG
>JAUYWI010108028.1:0-11084 GCA_034780595.1 Parotoplana pacifica
CACACCTGACCATTCATGCATATCGAAAAGTATTATTGATAGTGAGGAGGGTCAATAAAGTTGCTTTCTACCTTCTATTTTGAAAGTTCCATTATTTGTTTAGACTATAAGAACTTGAGCACATTATCCCACTCTATTATGGAAAAAGACAATGATGCACCAGTCAATACTAGTAATATTAAAAATGCTGTACACATATAGATAATCAAATTTGCAATTCAAATTTTTGCTCATAGATAACTAACATCATCTACCAATATATTACTCAGAATAAATATAATAGACAGCACTGTGTAATCTATGGATATAAATTCTCATTACTTCTGAGACACCCAAAGTATACTGGTCAACTTAAGGGGTAATATCTTCTTAAAACAATATACTACCCATGGGCCAATTTGGCTGATATCTACAAGCTCATATATGCACTGCTAAAAGTTATAAAGTTGGATGAAATATGTATCAATAGTTGTCACAAAATGTATGCCATTTAGTGTACTTTGACATATGAACATCAATTTTATATATAAAATGAACATACAATTTGTCTATAAATGAGCAATGGTTTTAACCCATTGTCATGGGTAATATCACTTGAATGAAATAAAATTTACTATTAGTGTACTAAATTCTCTTGTGGATTTTTTAATGTAAATTTGTTTACCTCTTGCCCCTCAAAGGTCACCTGATGGCCCTTGAAAAATGAAATTTGGCTAAAATGTACTTTTTGCAAAACAATCAATTCTGAAATCAAATGTTGATGAAATTGGTTAATATTTGGTAGATATAATACAAACATTTTATTATACCATATAAATTCCAGGTTTTAAAAATATTCATTTTTGTCCATAGGGTACAACCTAAGAGCCATAATTTTTGTTTTTGCAAAAGAAAAATCCAGAAATGTTTTAAACTACATACTAAAATCTCTGATAAATTTAATAACAACTTATTTACTCAAAAAAGTTATGACATATTTTGTACCTACATTTGGTCATTTCTGAAAATGCAATATTAATAACTATTTTATATTTATTTCAGACAAGAGACTTGGCCACATAATCAATTTTACCTATCCAGGGGTTGACACTTTAAAATTGAAATCAGGGTAGCATGAAAAAAATGGGATTGCCAGGAACCATAATGAATAAAAATGTGATTATACAGCATGTAAATGATAAGAAATAATATCATAAAATACTGGGACATTTGCAATAATATTAGGACAGCAAAAATTGTTTCAAATATCACAACTGCTCTGAAAAACATAGTTGGTTGATAGGTGAGTACATGATTAAAATAGCAAATTTTTAAAAATGGCTAAACTTACTAGTGTTGGACATAAAATTTAGTGCATTGGAAATACATAATACAAAATCTGTATTAATTTAAAATATTTACTTGCTGCAACAAAAGGAACATTTCAACATGAAGTACTGAACTATTGACAGTAATATGTTGTAATGGATGGCATTCATTAGTACACAACATTTTCAGTTACTTGTAATATTTCTATAATATAGTGTTTTTTAAATATTCATTTTGTTACTGATTTTTTTAATATGTTTTTCCAGTGTGCTAAACTTTATGCCAAACACTATGTAAGTACTCCACATAGTTTTGTACTTACTGATAAACTCAAAGAAATATAGTCTATTTTTAAATAAAAAGGATGTCCTAATAAGCCATCATTTTAGATTTATAAAAAAACAGTACTGCTTTGACAAAAATGGCAAGTAGTATATCATAAAATGGCCCTTTCATGTAAATTAGTGGACCAAAACAAAACCAATTTTAAAGTTATTTTTATAGCATGAATTTTATTATAAAGTATGAACTTTGAATATCCTATCTTTAGTTAATTTCATAATTTTCTATATGCAATTTTATCAATTTATTAGAAATTTCATAAGACAAAAAAATAAAATAAAAGGTGAATAAATTTCAGTTAAAAGAAAACATTTTTAAAAATTTGATATTCCTTCATCAGGCTAAATAATATACATAAATTAATTTAATTACAAAGTAATCAATAAAAATCATAAATATAAAATCATTGAAAAATCATAGAAAGAATCATACAAATAAATCAAACACTGGAATTAGGAAGATTAAAATTTACTTTATTTGTTTCATTACATAAAATAAACAGTGTGAAATAAGATTATTTACATATGATAAGCCATCTAACACTAAATTTGATTTTCTAATACACTTCAAATCCAAACCTGAAGTATTGGCACACTACTAATCTAAACATGATAACCTACATAATTCTAAAACATAAACTAATACTATGTTGATGACCAAATGGAAATGCTGACTAATTGTGAGATGGTTTGACAAATAAATTTATATTCAGTCCATCCAATTTAAAATTGGTCAACCAAATAATGTGATTAAATAATAAAATTTGAATAAAATAATTAAATAATTTAAAAAAAGTAAATAATTCCATTAACTATAGCATATAAAAATCAATTATTTCAAAATTTACATTTGTTCTTACCAAATGTAAATTTATAATAGAAATAGGCAAGTAATTCTTGTACTCAAATTAGGTTTTTGTAATAATTATTTTTGTAATATTTGGTTTTTATATGCTGCAGTTAACAGAATTTACTTCCATTCATCACTTAGAACTGCAAAATAAATTATTTTAAATTAAAATTCTATGCATTATATTTGGTCAACCAAATTTATAGTTGGTCAGACCAAATCATATTTCTATTTGGTACCTGACATGTACATATACACTTTCCTAAATCCCTAAACCAAAAAAGGTCTAATGATACCCTACATAAAATAAAAATTAAACTCAGTATTTATATAATGTAAATAACAAAAATTTCATTAATAAAGAATATTTAGTGGTTTTACATATTTAAAAATTAAAATTTTAGAGCAAAAGTTATATACTGGCAGCCCAAAGCACTTTACTTAGGATGCATGAAAATGGACATCAGCCATGTTCTATCCACTGCATATGCTCGCCAAGGCTGCTAGATTGGACATTTAATGTTAAATGTCAATTTATTGAAAAGAAAATTATACAATTGGCCTAAATGCAGGGTAATAACTTCTGTTTATGTTACAAATATGTAAAAAGTGGCATGGCAAATATATTTTTTATGTTTGCATAAACATGTTTTAAGTTATTAATATTAAAGCTAGTATTTTACATGTGTCATGGGCAAGTAGTATTAAATTTAATCATAATTTTAATAAAAAATAATCTTTATGAAAACATATTTCCCATAGACATAGGACCATGCCATATTTTACTTATTTGTAATATCAACAGAAGTCAATACCCCAAATTTTAGGTCAATTGGATAAAAATGAAAATTTTTTTAGAGATAGAAATTTAACATTTGGGAGGCCCAATCTCGTGGTCTTGGTGAGCCTATGCAGCAGGTAGAACATGGAACACAGCCATATTCATGTATCATAAGTGAAGTCCTAATTGACCACATATCCCAGAATATTGGCTGTCAGTCTTTTAGTATTTGCTTATGTAAGGGGGTGGGGGTGAATCCAGAAATAGTTTCACTAATTAACTTTAAATGGCTGTAACTCAAAAACTAATTGAGATAGAAAGCTGATTTAATATTCTAATTAATTCAAACAATCTGGAGAATATTTGGTAATATTTTTAAAGCATAAGAATATTTCATTATGAAGCTAGTCATCAGTAGCTTATCAAATTTTAAAAAAATGTATACCAAAAATTATCTTCAAAACTTTTCCCATATATTTCAGGCCACTCACATTCAAACTTTGGTAACATATTTTTTAATATCAATGACATATATATTTTACAAATATTAAATATTAGCCTTGTGGTAAGAGCCATTTTAAAATATGGGGTAAATCTGGAAATACCAGGACCAAATTCAGAAATTTACTAATTAATTTTTAGATCATTGTAACTCAAAAACTAATTGAGATAAAAAACTGATTTAATATTCTAATCAGAATAATATTTGGTATTATTTTTAAAGCACAAGTGTTTCATTTTGCAGACAGTCTTCAGAAGTTTATTAAAAAAATTTTAAAAAATGTATCTCAAAATCGATTTTCAAAACTTTTCCCATATATTTCAGGCCACTCACTTTTAAACTTTGGTAACATATTATTTACTTATCTATGTCATATACTTATATTTTACATTCTTTTTTTAATAACTGAGCAATAAAATAATAGTAAAACCTGGATTTGCCCCCACCCCCTTGTTCTAATGTTGTATGCATGAAGACTGTTTATTTACTTCATTTATTTATTTGTGTATTGATAAAACCTAAATTTTAAATTCTTGGTGAAAAATATAAGATTTTTTCAAATATTCACCTGGATTGTGTGATGCAAGTGGTAGCCCATGAGCATGGCCAAAAGTCCTGTTGAGCTGGTTTTAACAAAGTAAAAGATTGTAAACTTTTGGATGAGTAAGCACTGAGTAGAACTAAGGGGCACTAGCTAAGCCTATTTCATATGTGTTCCATACTGTGAAACAATTGCAATCTGGAGCAAAACTGAATTGATAATAAAATATAATACATAAAAAATAAACCATAAAATCAGTTTCATTGAACAAATAGTATTCTTAAAAAGTAATAATAAATGCTCTAACTGTAGATTTTTATTTTACAAATCAATAATATCATACAAATCAGTTTTAGCATTTATTCATTTCTGTGAAACTACCCTTGCTTGATTAACCCTATATTGAAACACAATAGGCTAATGCATGCCAAAAACTGTTTTTAACATGATCATACAGAATATTTTTTCCAATTAGTTTTTATCACTATCTATTAGTTATTAATTTTTGATGAACAAAACACAGCCCCACTAGAGGTCAAGAGTAAAAACCTTGATGGGGGGGGCTAGTGGGCAGTTTACTTTTTTTTGGAATAACAGTATTTTGAAGCAATACTTAACTTTTATTCATTAATAAAGCCAAAGCAACCTAGGAATTGTAAAATAATACAACTTTTTAAAAAAAAATAGGTGGAAATCCCCAGTAAGGTTACCCACAAAATATACCTTTTGAATTTTAAGCTTTATTTGATTTACAAACTTGCTAAAAAAACACAGAAAATTTCTAATGCCAGAGCTTGAAATCACCTCAATTAATGATGTGATAGTGCTACTCTTAAGAATTCATCAAAAGAATTGATCAAATAGACCTGGTGGTTATCCTCAATAAGTATGTGAATAAATATGATGCCAACATGAGTACTTTTGAACAATTTTAAAACTTTCCTTTTATAGTTAGATAAAAAGTGAGTGGTTGGATTGTGCCAGTCTGTATTCTACATTACACTGTATTTCTCAGAATTTTCTGGAGCAGATAGTTGTATTTCATTCCAATTTGGAGCAAAAAATTACAAAATTTACATAGTTTTATATACCAAATAATATTTCATTAATTGATGTCATCAATTAATGAAATATTATTTGTTGTATATATAAAACTAGGTAAATTAACTTGTGGTTAATTATAGTTTGGTTATAGTTCAGCTTATATTTCAAATTTTCCATTTCTAATAATTTTGAGTGCATCTATGTATATGATAAAGTATTTTTTATTTTGGTATTATTGTACTACTACTTGGTATATGTATTTTGGTACACACTTGTACATTTTGGAATACAACTTGGTGGATAGCATAATATTTTGAATTTCATGTAACATTACTTTCTGTTATACTAAATAAAGTACTTACTGGATTTTCTGAAACATTTTTCTGGGGAGGGTGACCAGAGCCCTTTCAACATTCATCTGGTGTTTTCATAACCAGACCATTTTAAATATGAAGCAGCACCCATGTGGCCCAATGACTAGAGAAGTTACCTATCAGTAGGATATAGTTTAAGGTAGAGGACAGACTTCTATTTCAGTAAAACTGCTTGAAATAGTGAGAATAGTCAATATAAGATAAAAGAATAATATGTAGAATAAATCTTTACTGCAGAAAACATAAAAATAAGAAATAATGTCAAGCCTTTGACAGTATTAATATCATAAAAATGAATGTAATCCCACCAAAAGATGTGTAAAAATATAAATATATAAATATGGGCTAGCTTCAACATAAAAATAACATCCCTTCAAGATCAAATCAAGTTGAAGCATGATGAGATGGCCAATCAAGCTCGGTGATTGAAAATACCATCTAGTATATCCAAAATCTAAATCCATAAAACAATCTGGTCAGAAATGAAAAATGTAAAATAATAAAAAAACACAAAACAAGAACAAGAAATGTAGTGTGGGACTTAGGACTCTCAGCAGTGAGTTTTAACCAGTTTTGTGTATACAACAATCACTCTTCCCATAATCTAGTTATTATTCAAAATGTAAAAGGCTAAATAAGCATGCCACTCACTAGTTGAATTAAAAGGCAAATCAAAAACAACATTAGTGATGATGGAATCATTACATTTATACCAACAATGCATATTCCTTATGTAAGAGATGTAATGACCATGGTTGATTGAAGAACCAATAATGACAAATAATACCAAAAATATCATAATTGTGGTTAGGTTATTATAAGAAATAAAATTAGGAACAACTACATTACTGCAGTTTTTAGTAAGTCTGCCAGAACTAGTACAGTGTAATCTGCTTAATTAGGGCACTGGATAATTGGGGCAGCTGCTTTATTGGGGCATTTATTAAAGTACAGAATCATTTACATATCTAATCTTCAAAAATAATTCAGTTTATTGGGGCAACAATCCGTTTAATTGGGGCAATAATTCCTGATTTGAATGCACTTAATTTGTAAAAAATAGCATGAGATCATCAAATTAGTGGTGACATAATAATTTGGTAGCAAATGACAGATAATCATCTATTAAATTTCTCAGTGTGAATGTCGCCACCTTCATGCACTTGATCTAGCAAACCACTTAACAGTCAGTAATCAATAAAATTTCTCAGTGTGAATGTCCAATCATTAGTCAGTTAACACAATTGTATGTAGCTGCTCTCTGTATAATATAGCTACTCTCTTCAAGATCAAAATCAAATCAATGAACAAACCTTTTTCTCTCATGATATGAATGCATAACAAGGTACTTTACTTCCTTTTACATTTTATGTACATATACTATGTTTTACTTATACATATTCTATTACACAGTCTTTATAAGTTACCTGGCACTCTTGAAGCAACACAACACAACAGTGTAAATTTTGTCATCTCTTGGCTCAAAATGAGGAGTCAGATGGAATAAAAGATAGATGTACTTTTTCAAATTTTGTTTTTTTCAATTTTTCATTTTACATAGGTATGGACTATGCATGCAGTCAAAAAAAGTGATGACTGATGTCCACTTTATTGGGGCATCTGCTTAATTGGGGCAAAATAGCTTTCCCCAATGTGCCCCAATTAAGTGGATTACACTGTATTACTAAATCTATTGATTAAAATAGTTAATATTCTGGGAAAATTGATATTAAAGTGATAGAATGTTAGAATTTTATTACAGAATCAATCTATCTTTATTTGTTTGGTGATAAAATGGATTACTGTCAATATCAAGAATTTGTTTGATGATGTAATTAAAGTGATCATCACTTGCCAGAAAGGAATAACAATTGGAGCAAATGTATGTAGTTTCAGAAAGTACATAAAAATGAATAAAATCAATATTGTTATTACTAATGATTTTAAGAAAAGCTTCATGAACATCATGGTTTTGAGTTTAAAATAAGAAAAACAAAACACAATTGTGTTGATAGACAACATATTTTTATATATACATATACAATGATATCGATTAAAAAATTTGAAATATATAAAAATTAAATCGTTTTATATTATTATAATCTGTTACTGTATTGAAGATTAATGTACAGGAAAATGACTTAGTATAGAATTTTAAAAAATAGTATTATATAATTAGATTTTATTGCAAATACTAATTCCAATACTTTGACATGTAAAACAAATATACTATGGAAAATGACACAATAACTAGCTCGTGCTACCATAATATGGTCACATGACCTTGACAAATTTAATCTCCATTTTACATGACATACTTTATTGTCATTGTTTTGTAATTATAGCAATTATGGAGTATCGTGTGTTACTACAGGGATAACAATAATACATATTTTTAAATGCTGCTATACAGTAGTGTTATCTAGTTAGTAGCTCATAAATCGAATTACTAGAAGAAGAAGTTAATGTTTATGCCAAAGTTGCTATTATAAGTTTGTTTTGTAATAGTAAACGTTATAATAAAAGATAGCATTAATGAATTAACATAAATCGACTTACATGTACATAGAGAGATTAAATATGTTTTGAAATAAAAAGAATTATATCATTATAAATTTATTCACAATGGCCATTGAGGGGGCTATCAAATCCAATCAAAATGTAGGTACTAGACAGCCCTATTTTAATATTGTAATGCAATTCACAGTAGGCTGTGCAGTATTGATAGCATTCTTTTAGAAAATATGCCCATTAAAATGATTAACATTAGCCAAAAATGGCAACCGAGTGTGTTATGCACACACCAAAAGATAATTAAATTATTTTATTCTTAGTTTCACTGAGATATACACATATATTTTGCTTTTAATTTGGGAAAATATACCTACATAAAGTGAATATCCAATGACTGGAATAAAATTATGTATACTTGGATATCTATTAAATCTCGTTCGCTTTGCCCACTCAGAGGATATCCTATATTATAAAGAAAGCACTCTATAAATTTCGAATAAATAATAATTATTAAGATATTAAGATTAGATTAGATTAATTTATTTGGAATTGCTTGTATATCAGCACTCCTAAATAAGGTTATGAATACAATAAAAAGATATACTAAATAGAAATAGGTACAAAAAAGAATAGTGTTAGGTACAATAATTGTTTTGTGAAAAAAGAAATATTAGAAAGATTAAAACATTTAGACAAAATAATTTTTTTTATAACTGATAAACCATAATATATATGGGTGACCTTGAAAATCTAATAAAGGTGTGAGAGCAATAATTTTAAATGTTTTACACTAGTAGAAATATAACATTTTCAATGCCAATTACCACATACTTTTTAATACATACTAGGTTTAAAAGGAAGGGTCATTAGTAAACATGACTCTACCACTATACACTGTGCTACAGTCCATTCCTAATATTTCTTGCAGAATTTCAATAAAACTGTGAACATATATCTGGATAAAAAAGGCTTTTAGGCTGAGGTATGAGCAGACATCTTGATTTGTGTAGTTTCCAGGTCAACTTTGTGATCATATTTGTGATGTATTTCATCTGAGGTACAGGCATGAATGGATTTTCAACTGACAGATGTTTAATGATCCTGTCAACATAGGAGTAGTCTTTAAAGGATGAACACTGATGAGTGACAGTTGAAGTGGTTGTCCCTCAAAATGACAAAAATCACAATTCTGTATGAAGCAGTAACTTTAATCTAAACAATGCACTGCAGAAACATTCCAGAATCAACCTATCAGAGTACCAGAATATTCAAAACACTAAAAATGTGATTGACTTAACTACATTATCATAAATGGTATAAACTCAATAATTTTTTTAAAATGCACTTTGTTTGCATACTTTCCAACATGACTGTATATAATTTTCTTTATTTTCATAATTATAAACATACAAGACACAGTTATAAGCTATGCTGAACCTGGCAAAAAAATGAATACATACAATTTACATATTACATAATTAATTAACATCAAATGGGTGGAAACAGAAGATTATAATAGTCATGGAAATTTACTAAAAATACAAATGTTCTGTTGCAAAAATTGCACTCAAATCCCTATATACATATAATGAAAACCATAAGTTGTGACCAAGTTCATTTCTGACACACCTTTAGATAATAGCCAAATTGATCCCTAATGTTGAGATGTTGGGCTAATTCACATGTGTGAGGATGTCTAGTAAACCTATGCTTGATTCTCTTTTGAGAGTTAAGATAGTAAAATGTCAAAATAGTGACATGGTATATAAAAAGAAATGTTCATTTTTCCTGTTTGTACATGGTAGTACCACCCATATTATCAATAAATATTCATAAAAATAGAAACATTGAACAAATTTATAGCATACACTGCTACTAGCTGTTCTGCTTCATGGTGATTTTGGTTAATTAAATTAAAATCTCAAATATGGTGTTAATTGGTTCCAATCAACTAGACTACAGAGTCAACTGCTAAATACATCAACATAGACCTTAATGTAAGTATGATAAGGTAAAACTAAATATATAGAAGCAGTTGTAGCAGTAGCTGTTGATTCAGAAGGATTTTTACCAGTAAATACAAAAAAACAGTTCTAGTAGACTTTGGGGAATCAACCATATTTAGAATATGAGAAATAGTACTCATTACAGTTGGAGTAAGTCATAAACACTAATTAGAAAAAAAAAATCCAAAATATTGAATTTTGTTTACTGGAATAAGTTGTAATTTTAAAACCAGAATTTGGTTGTGCAAATTTGACAAATACACACAACATACACACTTTTATAAATTCATAACCCTATGGCTACATGATTTCAAAAAGTTCTTACCTTTGTTATTAAAATAATATATAAGTCTTTGTACAACTGTTTACATTATAACTTTGTACTCTCTTCTCTAGGCCTAATAAAAAATATAAAAAAGTAAATAAAAATGAATTCCTTGGAATGCATTCAAATTAACTATAAATGTTTTTATTATATCAAGTATACAAAATTATAAAGTCCAGTAGACACATTAGAAAATAAAATAATCAAGAAACCAAAAACAGTTAAAACCATATCTACATATATTGGGTATGTTAATCAACTAGCTGTTTTATCTTTGATGTCATTTTTATTTAACATATGTGTGAGCTTTAGATTCTAGGTCTTTTCCTAATTATGTATTTTAATTTT
This sequence comes from Parotoplana pacifica, assembly GCA_034780595.1. Classification (NCBI taxonomy): domain Eukaryota; kingdom Metazoa; phylum Platyhelminthes; order Proseriata; family Otoplanidae; genus Parotoplana; species Parotoplana pacifica. Next base: position 10,935 of record JAUYWI010108028.1, read on the forward strand.
TTCTACACCTCATACAATATTCTTTGATATCATCTGCTACATTGTTTTATTTACTTTTGTTTAATAATGTAACTTGTACAGGGTGTTCGAAAAGTCACGCAAGTCAAAATATTCAGAAAAAGCGCAAAACTTCATCAAAAATTAAAATTA
>JAUYWI010108039.1:0-11084 GCA_034780595.1 Parotoplana pacifica
ACAAGACAACACAACCTGCCGCACTGCTCATGTTGTCAGACAGTTCTTCAAGGACAATGATCTCTGTGTACTTCATTGGTCCCCCTGCAGCCCTGACCTCAACATCATCAAGAATCTCTGAGGAATTTTGAAGTCTCAGGTCAACGAGATCATACAGGGCTTCAAAGAGCTGATAACATTTTTACAACCCTAGACATTAACCTTATTAATAATTTATTTGATTCATTACCTATGTATTCATATCCAGGCAGTCATTAATCAGAATGGTGCTCATATTCCTTAGTAAGTCTATGTTGTGTACTTTCATTTTTACTTCTGTTTACATATGTCTTTTTGAATGTCTGAATGCTTATTTACATGTTTATCAACTTTATTGATAATAAAAAATGTTGATATACTAAAGCATTTTTCAATTTAAAAAATAGCTTTAAAAACTAGACTGGATGGTTTATATTAATCTGGGGTGTATATGTAAAAAATCATTGTTGTTATGCAATATGGTAGGTAACTAAAGTTTTACAAGGTCAAATGTATTTGTAAAAATAGCTTGTTGCTATGTCATATTTATGTCCTTAGCAACAGATTAGAAGGAAATCATACCTCCTTTTAATGAGAAATAATCAATGGTGACCCACCTTCAACTAATGCTATATAGCTCATTTGATAAGGCTGAACTAGGACACAAATTGCCATTGGCTTAGAGTTAATCCTGTGATTTGGACCTGGGATACAAAATTAGTTCATCTTGGGTGTTGACATAGTTGTTTTAATGACATTGGTGCCTAAAAATGTATCAGAAAATTCAGCAACTGATTTATTAGTTTAATCTATGATTTATGTCAAACTAAACATAATTTCCTTCAATACATAATTTAATCTGTTATGATTTTGTTGATTTGTACTTGAGGCATGGTTGTTAGTGTCTGAGTTGTTGACAATATCAGTACAATAATGAACATGTTTTGTAGATCACTTATACAAATGAGAAAATTTTAAATTGCCCAGGCAGTGATTATGCCTAGCTGATGAGGCCCAACAAGGCCGAAACAGCTGTCCTGGGCTATCATTTGTGAGTAGTATGAATAAGTAGTATAATTTTATCAAAGTATACCTTTTTTTCATCCCCGCGTTTTTGGATATGTCACTCAAACCACCAATTGTTTTCTGTTCTCGGATGTCAGAAGAAGAAGACTAACGAACAATCCACTGACAGAGATTATGTGATATTATTCCCATTAAATCTTTTCATCAGTAAACGCTTTGCTAATTTGGTTCAAAACTATTTTGCGTATAAATCGCTATTTTATTATTGTATATGATAAATTTACCACCAACAGATAATGACAATAAGTATTAACCACCAACATCACCAAAGAAAAAAACAATGCTGTAGACGAACTCATTGAGGTGATTGATGTCATCATCAAACGAACTGACAAATGTGGAGCAATTTGTACATCAATGAAGTCCTAAAAAAACTAATTATTACTGATTTTTATGAAGAAATATCAAAGAACCTAAAAGAATAAAAAACACAAGTATTCTACATATTATCAAAACTATTCAAACTTTGACAAATGTACCTGGTTGTCAGATTGTATCTGGTATTGGAAATCCCAGTGAAATAATGTTCTACTACTGTGATCTCTTGTGGAAAAATCTTAATCAAACATAAAATATGCCACATACTTTCTTAATAAGCTACCATCAATTAAAAATATACTTAATGACTGAGAATTAGTTACACTTGATGTAAACAGTCTTTACACGGATATTGGTTAAACAGAAGGTTTTATTCCATACACCAAATTGCCCATAAAGATAATTTTATATCCAACTTATTCAAGCACATAATAAGCATAATGAAAAGAATCTTATGAATGTTATTCGATTTTTAGATAAAATATTATTTGTCGGAAATTACTTCTATGTAGATGTTCGATGTTTGTTTCTTAAGAACTTAAATTTATATTACTTATTTTCAGATGTTTATTGACTTTGTTATCTTCAATATTTTAAAATGGCAATACATTTTTGGTGTGGACAAATACCCATAAAACAATTGTCATTTTTGCGTAGGCGCATTTAGAAAATGGCCCAAAATGTGCCTGTTAATCAGTTAATATCTCTAAAACCATAATGTAGTACGAGCTAATACAAATATGTACCTGATCTACAAGAAAAAGAACAGTGGTTTATTAGAAGCCGGTTTCAAGATTTTCTACTAAATCTTAGATCTAAAATCTTGAAACAGAATTTGATTGGTCAATTGAAAAACAAATCTCAACATTTTATACTGGAACCTGAATAGAATGTGGCTTTCAGCTAATGGTGAACCAAAAGAACTTGTATTAGTCTAGATCAAAGAATATTAGGTAAATTTTAAAGTCTTTTTAGTATTATTATTAAAAAACAGATATACTTTGATAAAAATATACTACTTATTTATATTACTCGCAAGGCCTTGTTGGACTTTATCAGCGAGGAATAATCACTGCCTGAACAACATAAAATGTTCGTATAATTCATATCAAAGCATAACAGTAAAGAAACTTTGTTAATTTCGCATAAGAAGAGAAAAAGTAGAAAATTTTCTGAAAAAAAGTTTTTTTTATTGTAGGCAACCACGTTGCCAAAGCAGGTTCTGGTCAATTAATGTGTTTCAAAGTAATAATAAAAAATCACGTATACTTTGATAAAAATATTATTCACAAGTGACATTAAGTAAATTGTAAAGTAAACAAAGTAGTTTATTATTCCTGAAATTGTTTTCATCGTTATTTTTAATTTCATTTTTAGTGTTATGGCAATCCTTAATTTGAATGCCAAGTTTGTGTCACTCAAATGAATAGAATTACAATAGTTAGAAACTGTCATTCCAGACATTGACTATTCTTACATATGACCATGTTCAGCTGTTTTAAATTTAAATAATAACTAGATTATGGGAAGAGTAACGGTTGTGTACACATAAAACTGGTTAAAACTCACGGCTGAGGGTCCTAAGTCCGGCACCATATTTCTTGTTATTGTTTTGGCCTTTTAATTTCTTTACATTTTAAATTTTTGACTGGACTTTTTTATGGATTTTGCTTTACGAATGAACTAGTACTTTCAATCATCAAGATTGATTGACCATCTTATCACGTTTCAGCTTGGGTCTGAAACAAGATGCACATGATTACATAGTTTGAATTTGATCTTGCACAGTTGTTGCTTTATTTGGAAGCCATACTTTTTACACATCTTTTGGTTAGAATATATTCATTTCTATGATGTTAGTACTTGCAAAATTGTATCATTTATTTTGTACGTTTACTGCAGTAAAGATTTTATTCTACATATATGCTAGCAAAGTTAACTGGATTGTCAGATAAATATTTAATATATAAATAATCAGTTATAGGCTGCAGTGAATGATTTTGATTAGAAAAATAACCAGAGAAACGAGTCGTGGATTTATATAATTATCTAGCATATAAAGACAATAAATTGTTAAATACATTTTGAAGAAGCTCAATAAAGATTGTTAGACATTATTCCAAATACAGCTGGGGTACATGTGTACCCCACAGTAGGCTCTAACCGTTAAAAACTAAACTATACGAAGGGTGGCTGAAGATTACCGGTAGTTTATGTAAGTAAATATACGCGTGAACATAACACAGTCATAATTTAATTACAAATGTGATTGAATTTAATGCAGCTCAATACAATTTTTCCAATGTATTTTAAAATTTTTCGATTTCTAGATATATATGTCGGTACAACCAATCATCAAACAACAGCATTCATATTGCGATTTTTTAAACAAAATTGACGGAAAGCACAGAGAGCAATAGAACGCATCATGATCGGGTTTTCCCGTAAGGATAAAGTTCCAAACACAACTCTCAGGGAAATTACAAACTTGAAGACATCATTCATAGGAAAATAAATGAACGGCGCTGGGCAGCACACATTGCCCGAATGAATGACAACAAACAGATGGACAGAGAGACCAACATTCTGGTCACAGAGGGAAGGGAAACGAACAAGAGAACTACCGAAGCTCAAGTGGAGCAGACAGAGAATTGGGCCGGAAAAGTCAACTGAAGAATCAATACCAAGGAGAGGCTGAACTGGAGAAGATATGCTGAGGCCTTCGTCCTGCAGGGGGCTGACACAGGCTGATATGATACGATGTGAATCAAACAACGAGAATCCAGCAAACTATAGTTTCCCACTTAACATAATGTATTATTGAAACTACTATTAACTTATAATCTAGGGTATTGGCATTGTTAATGTTTAAAGTAAGTAAAAGGAATAGTGCAATATTGGATTAATACTGAAAAGGTGGCTTGGCAGATGATCCCAAGGACTCTGGCACAATTCCAAAACACTACCAGTTTCACCTTGTTAGGGATCATTAGGTGAACATAGGAAATTGTCGAACCTAACATCATATTACTTCCAATTTCCGATCTGCGCTTATTGGTATCTGGAATTGTGCTAGAGTCCTTGGGATGATCTGTAAAGCCAGCCTTTGTCAGGGTTAATTGACTGTTGCACTATTCTTTTTACTTACTTTAATCAGTAGCAATGCCATTACCCTAAGTTAATAGTATAAACGATTAAATAAAAAAACTTTTAGAGATCGAAATCTAACATGTGGAAGGACCATTTAATGTCCTTTAAAGGCATTCTGCCCAGGCACTTCGGTGTGCCATTTATGTCTAAGTAAACCCAACTGCATTTGTTTCTCTTTCGTTAACTTATAATTTCGTAGGTTAGTGGAAAGATTGGCCTTTCAAATGGGTTTTCGAAAAAATTGTTTTATGCTCTATTTATTAAAGTAGATAATAAAATAAGCATTTTGATCAAAATCTGTTTCCTGTTAACGATAGAACTAACAATTTTTGTGTAATTGCTTGTAACATCAAGAGAAGTCAATAGCTATCCACAACAATCGGTAAAAAACAGTTTGGAATATTGCAGGGAAAAGACCTGGCTTAGCAAATGTTATTCGTTTCTATCTAGATCAATTTTAAGTAAAAAAGGTGATTTTTTAGCAATTATTTTATTGCTGATTTTAATACTAGGGACTTTTATCTTTCACGTTTTGAATTGATGTACCTACTTGAAATTCGTTTTCCGGAAAATGTATGTTAGTATAATTTTCAAATCGCTATAATTTCGTCAATTTTAAAGCTAGAAACATGATTCCTTTTTATTTGAAAGCCAAAAGCCTGTAGAATATGTACATTCGGAGGGATAGGAATTTATCATTGAAAAGACTACATTTTAAAGTCCTGTAAATTATTTTGTACCGATTGATTTGCTACGAATTTGGCTCTGATGAATTCCGATATTTATCAGACAAATGCATTTGTGCAATTATGTCACACCAATTTACAGATTGGCTCTGCCTATAAAACCATGTCTGACTGACATGAGAATATCACTTAAATAACTTTCTGTGGTCTCTCACTTTGTTCAGCATCATCTCTTCTGCTTCATCTAGCTTTACCTACAAGTGCATCTAGGTGTGGTCACCGTTGTGGATCCTCCGTCAGCTAAAAAATGATTGATGAAAGTAGAATTACATTTACTCTCGCTTCAATAAGTCCAGCTGAGACATTAATGAAAAAATAATTAATATCCATAAAATCCAGTTAAATAAAACGTCACTAAATTTATTAGCGAAACTTGGTTGCGCAAACGATGAATGTATGAACAATGAATCTGTTTTATCGGTATGCTAGTGTGGATGATACTCGTCGATCATGTGGACATTTTCTATTTAAAATATACTTATTAGCATAATGAACAAATATATTATACCGAACACAGATAAAAGTTGTATTCGGGAAGGTATACGCATATTATTAGGTCTGTTATGGCTTTGTAATGTGAGAGTGATGCTTAATCAAATTTCCTGATATGTGTGTTTGTACAGAATGGAATAATATGCGCTCGAGAATGTTGCAGTTTTCGACGAGGTATAAAAAATGACTGCTACTTAATTACAGAAATGTTAGTAACATAATTATGTTTCTTTAGTAATTTCAGTTCTTACTTCTAGCAGCTGCTTTACAGATGTGGGGGTGCATGTGGTGGCAAGGCCACATTTGTAGACCAATAATCTTCCCTTTTGAATCTTTTCTACTTTGGTATTTAATTCTACCACATTTCCTTTTGGATTCATCTCGTTTTATATTGAAATACAGAAAGGCTGTGGGCCAAAAGTTAACTTCTGAACCATCGAGCCATTTGTATTCTGGATTCATATTTCTATAACGTTTTAGACCAACCCAAACACATTTCATTGTGTGGATACGTGCATGTTTTATCCCGCTTATCTTTACCAAATAGCTCATCTCTTCAGGAGAGTTAACAGAAGTAAGGACTGCGCCATCTGACTCGCACTGCTGTTTGGCTTGTGGAAATGTAGTCCTGGTACTATTAAATTTATAGCACCATGTTGTTCCTGGTCTTTGATTATATCCTGCAGGGCAACCACCTATAAAGAACAAAACAAGCACACGCATTCAGTGACTTAACTCTTCAAAATGTGTTATTGGGACTGGGATAGCCATATTTTAGAAAAAAGGAGACACATTTTTATGATAGTGACGCATTTTTACAGTGCCATTAATTAAAAAAGAAATAATGTCAAAACGTTGTTACCAATATCTTTTCATTATTATAATATTCATTAAAATTTCACCTTGCCTAATTTGGGCTTTTATAGGATTGTTAAAACAGGCATTTAGCATGGTGCCATTCCCTCCTATTCACGCGGCAACAACGTTTAATTAGCATTTTCAAATTGAACAGTTTCAAATTTATCAGTTTGAATGATAGTTTTGATAGATTGGTTACTGCTCATGCTTATACAAAAGTCGTATTATTTTAAGCGACCAATGAAGTATGCTTAACATTTTAGGAATATTTTTATTTAATGCAATAGTGAATTAACCCTAGAGATTTCAATTATACCTACTATACTTTGCAGAGACTAGAGAGAGCAGTAGATGATTGACGCACATGATGGAAAACAGACATTTTATCGCGCTGCTTTGTTTAGCAAAATTAAGTCGATTAAATACTTTTTATATAATTAGGAAATATTAAACATTCAAGGGTATTTTTAAAACTTAAATGTTTGTAGATAATATGAAAATTATATTCTGTAGGCATTCATTAGTTAACATCTTTGTTTGGAGTTAAGGCGGTACTTTATATTCTGGATGGCCAATATTTCTCGATGGAGATTTATTTACAAAAATAGCCAAAGAATAATGAAAATTACTCAAATATTTGCTGGAAAACTCCTAATTATTTAATAAATGGTGTATAATGCAGTTTATTGATAAAATAAAACTATTTATTTTCACCATTTTGAGCCCCAATCTCAAAATAAATAGTTAGTATTATTTCGCTCTCTTTTTATTTGGTAGCAGGTGTTCAAAAATATTGTAATTATTTCACTAAAATAACTAAATTAATTATATAATTAAAGAAAACTGTAAAATATTAATACATGTTTCCTAATTTTTATTGAGGCTCCCAAGGGAAACGTTATTTATTTTTTACCGAAACTAACTTGTAAACAAAAAGGATATTTAAACACTACCGGTTTGACGCTTATTAGGGATTACCAGGTGAACTTCAAACGAGGTTGCATAATAAGCCAAAATAATAATTCAATGGTCAGTTAACACTGACAAAATACTTTCAGGTCTGAAATTGGAATCTGTAGAGTTACCATTTTGCTGTACCTGAAATAACTAGTATGAACTTAGATTGGCAAATTTCCTCTGTTTACCTGATGATCTCTAATAAGGATGAAACCGGGAGTGTTCTGGAATTGTGATGATCTGCTAAGCCAGCCTTTTATCAGAGTAAATTGACTCTATTGCACAATAATCATTATGAATTATTAAATTTTTTTTTGTTATTAAATTATGGAAATAATGCTGATAAAAGGTAGTTGGGAGTGAACATTAAATTAAACGACATCCTTTCTTATCTCCCAATTTACCAAAAGACATGACAATATTGAAATACAGTAAACATATTTGGATTGTTTATATTATAGATCCAGGTAACTACCAATGTATAGCTGCTGCTTAGTTGTTACATAAAACCTTTTAAGCTCATTAAATCTTTCAATGTCACGTTCTGGGTCTATTTAACTTATGGTTTTTGTCTTCAAAGCTCTATTACTTTATTCAAAGTTACGCATAACGTTTTTTTGACCGCCATTTTACTCTTCGAAACTAATCAATTATTTTCATATTTGCGCTTAGCGGCTATTTGACTTATGATTTAGTCTTCAAAGATTAATTACATTCTTTAAAGGTGTGCTCCGCCGGTATTTAGCCCATCATTTAGTCTACTACGCTCATTAACGTTTTTCAAAGATGCGCTATGCGGCTATTTGATCTGCTTAGCTCTAGAACTGTCTTAAAGGCAGCTACGCGGGTATTGGACTTATAAGCTCTATCATTAGGGTGTGCCAATATTGAAAAAAAAAAGATTTCAGTAAAACAACCTTCCATAATTAAAAAATGTGTTATTTAACCCCAGTTAAGTCTAACTTTGACAAAACTAAATGTTATGCACACAGCATACAAATATTCTTAGAAAAAAACAGAATTACCTTTCAATAACGGTTTTATGCATAAGAGATATCTGTCTATAGTGTTCTGCCGAAACAGTTTTCAGGCAGGTTCAATTCTGGCATCCACTTTCTCCAGATAAAAGTTATGTCTTCAGGAAGGTATACGCATATTATTAGGTCTGTTAAGTCTTTGTAGTGTAAGAGTGATGTGATGTGTTGGTTAATCAAGTTTTCCTGCTATTTGTGTTTGTATAGAGTGTGGAATGATATGCGCTGGAGAATTTTGTATTTTACGACGAGGTATAAAAAATGACTGCTACTTAATTACAGAAATGTTGGTAACATAATTATGTTTTATTAGTAACTTCAATTCTTACTTCTAGCAGCTGTTTTACAGAAGAAGCGGAACTTTTTCCTGCACCTCCACAGGTTTAGACCAATTTTATTTCCAATTGCATCAGGATGGTGCTTAACTCGAACGCAATGCCTGTAACCGTTATCTGTTTCTGTTGCGATTTTTAGAAAGGCGTTTTTCCACAATTTAACTTTTGAACCATCCAACCAGATAAAATGTGTTCGATTAGTACGTCGGAAACCAATCCAAAAAGATCTAAATGTCCACTTATATTTATATTGTTCACTAGATATCTCGCTTAATCCTGCCAAATACATCATCTCTCCATGAGAGTGAATAGATGTAAGGACTGTCCCATCTGACTTGCACTGCCTCCTTGCCTTTCCAAAAGTAGTCGGGGTATCATATAATTTATAGCACCATGTTGCTCCTGGTCTTTGATTATATCCGGCAAGGCAACCACCTACAGAGAATAAAACAACCACAAGCATTCAGGGACTCTCTTCAAAATGTATTAATGAATACGAAATATCTGGGTCTGGACTAGCTGTATTTTAGAAAAGGGGGAAATATTTTTATGACTGTGACGTTACCAATTTCTTTTTATTAATATCTAACTTGCCTAATTTGGGCTTTTATTGGATTGTTTAAATGGGTCAATTTTTAGATAGCATTTCAAATGGAACAGTTGTTTGATCGGTTTGTATATAGTTTTGATCAATAGAATTTTAAGAAGTCTATTAACTATGCTCAACATTTTAGGAAAAAATATTTAATGAAATATTCCTTAACAACGACTGCATAGCAGTTAACAAAGTTTGCTAATTTACCGACAGAATTTAAGACCAAAAAAGGTCAAACAATGTGTTAACACACACCGTAAAATATTGACATATCACTAACCATTTAGATATTATAATAACGACTAAAAACTATGAAGAAAATCCTGAAGACAATCGTATGGAGCGGAAACCAGGATATTGCAAGAAGTACTCAAACAGTTTTTTTAAACTCAGCATGTTGGAAACAATAATCAGAAGAAAGAAGAATTGGATTAGACAAAGCAATTTTGGAAATGTGGAAGAGGAAAACCAAGAAAGGGGATGTTAGAAGAATTCAAACCAAACACCTATAGAGAATTGAAGGACCAGTCAGCAAACCGAAAAGGATGGAGAAAGTGGATGCCATAGAATTGAACCTGCCTAATAACTAATTCGGCAGAACACACTGTAGATAGATTGTATATTACATGAAGTAGTATTGTATTTAATCTTGATTTTAATAAAAGTAATTTGAAATAACGACTTTAGCTGTTAGTTTTTCCTTTACAACAATTTTGTTATGTAAAAGTTTTTCATCTTTTTTCATGTGCATTTTGCTGAGAATGTAGATGGATCAAGACGTGTACTTCTGCTGTCTCTTTGGGCAAATTTTCCAAGGCATTCGATTTGTTTAAAACCAGAGATTATATTTTAAACAAAATTTTCTCTGTACAATCTTTTTGTGACGAATCCATTGTTTGTCTGTTGGCGTGTTCAATTTGTGTATAATATGTAGTGTATTGATTTAGTGCTTCATATGAATTGTCTTGATAAGTAAACAAATCACCAAGTTAGTTCAATTTTCAGATCAGTTTTTAGGAATTTTAGATTTAGAGTTTACCTCCTCTTGAAATGTATGTAGTTTGGAATGTTAAGCCAAGTAGTGGATGGTGGTGCTTTGTTTTGTGTTTTGGAACTCACATTGCAATGTTTATGAACCAAGTTACCCGTCTAGGAGGATTAAATTGACAACTTTTGCAATAGTGACGCCCCTGTAGCACTGTCTATTGTCAAAGTGCACTCAATGCTAGTCGTTTTAAAACGCAGTTCAAAATGTTCTCCGCCTCGCGCTGTGTTGTAGAACTAGGTGTGGGGGAGAAGAGGAACTTGTAGACTTTTCTTGGTGTGGTCACCGTCCCAGCGCAGAGTAGGTGCCACGTCATAGCTACTCTCTGACACCAAGTGATCGGGTATTTCAGAAATGTGAAAACATATCAGGTACATTACACTTAACAATCAACAAGTTGAACAAGTCAAAACCTTCAAATACCTTGGAGCAATTATAACATCGGATGGA
>JAUYWI010108050.1:0-11084 GCA_034780595.1 Parotoplana pacifica
TCCAGAATTGCTTTGACCATTCCTTCTCCACGTATTATATGTCCAATCCAATTCTTCTTTCTTCTGATTATTGTTTCTAACATGCTTTGTTTTTCTTTGATTTGTTGGAGTACTTCTTGATTTGTCTTCATGTCTTTCCATGTAATCTGTTGCATCTGGATATGTACAAGTATTTAAGGACAAATATAAATATGTAGGTAGCTATCTCAGCACAGAATGATATCTTCTAACGATCATTCAGTTGAAACGAACAGCAATGATTTCGAATAGTAAACAACATGGACAGATATCTCTAGTGACATAAATAATTTGAAAAACAGCCATTTGCAGGTAGGTAGGTAGGTATATCTATCCAAATTTTACGATCGACAATATAATAGATATCCTACCATCAGGTAAGGAGAAAACGACATCATGACAAAATATAAAAACAACATTAAAGCTTTCTAAAGATAGTGTTCATTTATTATATGTATAGTAACAGATTCGTTGCGGGCTATTTCACATGCATACCTGATGCAAGCATAAAACTGATGCTAATTTTCAGTTTTACTGGGATACGTTAGTGCACCTATTTTACGGAAATTTTTATTGATTACAAACTCTGCACTTGACTATTAATTTTATGTCTTTGAAAAATAATTTACACAGAATAAACTAATTTCTAATGCATCATAAATTGTATTGGTATGTCTTGCATTCGTTTATAGATGGAAAGTCATTTGTATATAAGACCGCTGGGCACTTATGTTTGTAATAAAATATGCAAGTTGATCAATTGTAAGAGCTGTCATTTAGACCGGTGACATGTTAAATAGAAACACAAATTTAGTCAAATGATCTACATAAGCAGAATGTAAAATTACTGTGAGAACAGTAACCGACACAGAAATTTAGTTACAATATTTAAAAATTCAAATTTTTGACAATTTATCAGGCATGGGATTGACCAAACTTAAAAGTCCCGGAAAACACCCGGAGCTGGATCTATGACGAGCAAGCGGAGCTCGAAAAAGTTATGAGGTTATTTCTTGGGGGCTCATCCTATACAAGATAATATTATTGTATATTCTTGTGTTTTAGTAGAAGTTGGAATTTTATCCCAAATCCCGGAATAATTCATCCCTGATTTATAAAAACTACAATCTTGGTGACACGTCTTGTTGCAACGATAATTATGTATGACATTCAAAAACAGTATTCAAATGTTTCACCAAATGTTACCCTTCCAAAAATTGATGGACAAAGTAACTGGGGTTTGATCACATAGAAAAAGCCTTGTTTTTAAATCAAAATTAGAATTTAAAGTTCCAAAAATGCCACATGCTACCACCTACCTGTTTTCTATCGAAGTAGCCGTCATTGTCATCATCGGGATCCAGATTGTCCGGAATGCCATCGCAATCATGATCACTCCAAGATTTGTCATCATCGTCATCATCATCGTCATGGTCTGAAATATTTAAAAAAACTCAAATTTCTGTTTTTGGTTAATCTATAAAAAATCATTTTAAAAATTCAGTAAAATATCTTCCCCAACTAACGTTACATATTTGAAATTACAATCTTTACTTTTTCGAAATGAAATATTTTTATTTCTAAAATCAAATTTAATAAAAGCTAAAAACAGCATTACTTTAAATTACAATATGGAATAAATATCTGTAAAATATATATAAAGAATTTCAAAGCAATATGTATATTTTTATCTGAATTTTTGGCGTAACACACCTTGTTTTAGGCGCTATATATTCTACATATATTTCAATTTAAAATACTTTTTCCTTAGGTATCTTTTCCTCCAAAGTTTCATTTTCTAAATTGAAGTTGTCATTTGTAGCTTAAAGCAATAATTAAATCTTTACTCTTTGATTTTATGGAAAGCTACAATTGGCATGAGAAGACGGATAATCAAAACATGACGCAAATTTATGCCAATTAGTCGTCAAACGGTCGGTATAAATCCGTAACAATATCTAATGAGGCACCTCCACAGTGACAAATTAGATTTTAAATAGCAAATACAAAAAAATTTGGTCTCTTATGTAAGACAAAGATTAAGTGCACTATAGGACATAGGGATCACATAGTCAATTTCTACTTAACAAAATCAATGTCATTTTACACCTGTAATAAAACACGAAGGACAAATTTCTAAACTGTGTTTCCAAATTAATATATCGTCAAATTGTGTTAGTCAGATTTCTAATACACGAAAGAAATCAGATTTGCATTTTGTAAAAGAAACTTGGTCTAAGTTTCACGTCGTAAACATATGTGATAATTTTCTGTTTGGATTTTGATCTAGAGGTTAGTTAACATTCCCAATGTATGTTGATTAAATTTGTGCACAAGGTGAGAGCCAACGTGCATTATAGTTAGCCTGCACTCTGCTTTAATAGTGAGAGCTGCATCCAACTTTCTTGCATCACACACTATCTCATACATACATGAAACTAATCTACAAAACTAAATCTGATATTAAAGAAAATGTTGTAGATAGGTACATGTAAATGTATCAACACAAGAAATATGTGTAGTAACATATACTATGGTAAATTTTTTAATTAAAATTGATAAGAAAAGTATATAATGTCCTTATTATCCCGTGTTTGCCACTTCAAAAAAACACATAGGTGCCTAATATGCATCATTTTTAAATATTGTCTGCGTCCAATAGTTGAAGGTCGGGAAGCATGTTCTTTTAAAACTAATGTATGTATTTACAGGCTGTACCGTAAAAAATGGCCGGCAATATAATATCATTTTATAAGTTATCAGAATATAACTGTATTTATACTAAAAGCGTTATATACAAATTAAACATAACAACCATTATTTTGAACCACTTACTCCATGTGAGTTACAATATCATCCAATGATGGGGAGGGGGAGTGAAATGAGGCAGTTGATCACTAAGAAAATTTGTAATATGATCCACTGATTGGAAATCTGGTCACAATTGTTGAGCAAAAAGTTTTTATACAACCCCGCCTATAGGAAATATAGCAATGTTAGAAAAATGATGTTATATTTTACCGGCCATTATGGTACAGTCTATATATTCATAAAAATAGCAGTAAATCCCACATTTACCAGTAAAGTAAGAAATTTTTTATTTGTTACATTATTATGCATCGATTGTACTTTTATAATAATTTTGAAATGACTTTATAAATTCATCTAACCATGATCCTCATCAAATGCGTCTGGAATACTGTCGCCATCGGCATCTTCCATGATATCAGGGATGCCATCACCATCATCATCGAAGTCTTTCTCGTCAGGTATGCCGTCATGATCGGTGTCAACCAGCTTTCGTCGACCCAATGAGTTGAGCTTCTGCTTAATGTGTGGGTCATTTTCATCACGACAATCTGGAATACCATCGCCATTGGAATCTTCATCATCATCATCAGGAATGCCTATATTAGAAAATCATAGGGTCGTCCAAAAAATGTCGTTTTTTATCAAATATAAAATACGAAGAAATATTCATAAAATGTAGTTTTTAATGGAAAGTTATTGATATTTAATTGAAATTTGTATTGCGGGTAAAAAGTATATCTGGAGCACTAGTGAGAAGAGTTGTCCGTTGTAGCAGAAATGACAGAGGTAAAACTCAGTTAAGAATAGGAGGATCGATAAAGAGTTCATTTTTGTTAGTGGACCCGGATGTTCAAGTATGAGAAGAACATAGTATACTTCAAAGAAATGGCGAAACCAGTGAGAGATATGTTAAATAAACGGCGTTTATTCTCTAGGATCAACTTTCAACATACAGTTGACTCCGTGAAGCACCGATTATGCAATATGAAAAAGAAGCACCATGTGACAGCTAAAATGACATTTGTGACAAATGGAGTAACATTGTTAACATTTAAAGTAATATTTGTGAAAGATGAAGTAACATTTGAAACAGATGAAATAACATTTTTGAGAGATGCATTAGCATTTGTACTCTTGTGACAGCTAATAAAAGATTCTACCAACTCTTTTTCAATTTGCATAAGACCCAAAGTTTTCAATGTCTCAAATCGGTTGGTGGAGGTTGTGAAACGAACTAATACCCTCACATTGAAAGTAAAACAACACTTGAATGAAAAACAAGACCAGAAGTATAGGGAAAAACTTTTGGAGAATTAGTGTTGAACTTGTCATCGATGGAAGACCTGCTAACCAACGAACAACTTTCGTCAGTGTTCAAAAATAAATAAACCGCATATCTGAATATTTTAAGCTCTGAACAATAAGACATAAATCTATCTCACCATCGTCATCATCATCTTCATCGTAATGATTCATTATACCATCCCAGTCAGAGTCCTGAGTTCTGTCAAGCATTCCATCGTTGTCCACATCGTCATCAACATCGTCGGGAATTCCATCACAATCGTGATCGTCGTCGTCGTCGTCATGGTGACGCGATTTGTGAGCGTGATGGTGACCTCCTTTCTTCTTCAGTGTGCCAGATTCTGTAAAATTAAATTTTAAATTAATCGGTGCCTTATAAGTAACTAGAAATCTTTAGTAGACAGCAAAAATCATTCTCCGTCACTAAAAGCATGATTTTGTAAAATATTTACCAATGAATTTTAAACATTAGAAATCATGTGGTCAGTAATGCAAATTTATGTTCTCTTTAAGAAAATCGTTTTAGGTCCGTTACACAGGCAATAGTAATTGTAATAAAATCTTGCTTCAAACCAAACACAACAGGCGGCTATCTCGTCAAACTCTAATCTAAGCCAAATTATCACCACAAAATGTTATATTATGCGTGTACCAACATAATACTTAAGAATACTGGCATGCATTTTATAGCCAATTTTATATTCAACGTTGTTGTTGGGATATCCGATGCCTCTGTATAAAATATGTATACGACTAAATACCTAGATAATTATGTAAATCTAAAATTGTAACAAATTCTGTTTTTTACTCAAAATTTATGGAATCAAATGTATATCTTGCCTGCCTACTCTGTAAAATACTACATAGAAGAAATATTTTGCTAACCACGAAACCTATCAAGATGCACAAAATAATGGCCAAAAAATAATCGATTATAAATTTAAATTTACGGCAACTTTTTAATTTTCAAAATGATATACTTGTTAAATTAAATAAAGACAGATTTCGTGGAATGGGCAGATGAAATATGAGATGATAGGTAATGAATATGATTGAAATGAAGAAAAATAATTGAAAAGAACAATGTGAAGGAAGCAACCAAAACATTTAATATTATTCGAACCTGTAACTACATTCTGATTTTATGTAATAAGTAACTGGAAGACTTTCAAAATGCTTCTCTAAACTAGAAATATGCAGTAAGAAAACTTACTATGATGGTAAATCATTTTTGGCAGAACGCAGTCACAACTCACATCTAATAAGGTGCAATGAAATTATGCATTTTAAAGGAAAAAATGTATTTTGAAAAAATTATTAACACTATTTTATTTAAAAATTAACTAAATATTGATTTTTCTATTTTCTAGAAATCTCAGAAAAAAAATCTTTAATTTTTAAGTGCATTAAAATGTATTTCATTTCTGCGAACGTAGATAACTACGCGAACCATATTGAAATTATACCTAATCCATTTTCTGAAAAATGATTAAATTTAGCTCCAAAAAAGCTGAGCTGTTGATAGAAAATTTAATATTCTATCAATAGCTCGGTTTAACTTAAGCAGCTTCAAATTTTTTTGATATAGTTGGATTTGGGTTTTTATAATTCTAATTAAACATAAAGCCATTTTGTGATTATAGAATTTCAAGTAAATAATGTTATATTCAAACTATACGCATGAAAAATCAAATGCTATATGATGCCAACTGAAACCATATCGAAAACCAATAACTGTTACTCTAATCTTGGAAGCTAACAATAATTGCTAAACATAACTAAAGTATGGTATTATCAGTCATTTATCCGGTCATTTGAATAATCAAAATATTAATAACATGTAACATTTTAAAGCTGTATAAAAGTGCAATCAGTTACATTTTTAAAAATGAAACAAAAGAAATAACAAGAAAAAACTATGTCAAATGTTATTTATGACAGATCAAATTAAAACTTACATTGAGAACATGTGCACTGCCAGCCTTTTGGGTAAACAATAAAATAAAATTTGATACAGAAACATGCATGTAGGCAGGTTAGATATTTACTGTTTTCATCAACTGTGAACGTACAACCTTTCAGCAAGCGAATAAAATCTTTATACAATTTATTTTAGAATACCTAACTATCGAACATGATAACAGGAACCCCTGGACTTGGAAGCAGGGTGTAGTGATTGAACAAAGTTAGTCAAATGTTAAATACATTATAAATAAATAGTAGATTGAAAAAATATGCTAAAGAATAGTTGAAATATTTGCTATTTAAAAAAATGGCCCAAAATGCTCATATAAGTATGAATAACAGAAAATGAAAAGAGTTTTTTCTTGTGTCAACCTATATTTGTATATAAGTTTTGAAAATAATGATAGTGGGGAACCATTTTGACAAAATCAATTTCTACTTTTCTTCGATTGTACTTATCACCCACCCCTGGGCAGTAAGTGCCATATTACTTTTTATATAAGGAAAACTGTTTTTATACTTTTTTACAACTTCCTTTTAGAATTCCAAAGTACATGTTGGTACAGGAAATTTCTAAATTAGCTAACTTTGTGATAATAAAAAAAATTATAAAAAATCTTAACTTTGAAACCTAATATCGTTTTGTAAATTGTCTTTCAAAGTAATGTAAATGACAAGAATAGGTATGCAAAAATGTTCAATTATTTTTCATATGTGAATATTTTTAAAACAGTAATAACAACAAAATATAAGAAAGGGTTCAGATCGTACACTTACATATGAAATGGTGAAAAAATAAAATAAGAAATGCCAGATGATATAGGGTTGTCAGATAAGTCTTGTTCAAAGGGTGTCATGAAAAAAGTTTTTTGATATTATCATCGTCGTTCAGTCAGGTGGCGAAATGAGCGCTGCTGTGACCTCCACAATTGTATTCCATTTGTTTCTGTCCATTGCTGATGTTGATGCAGTTGTCAGTCGGTTACCGGTCCAGGTAATTATATCTTTCACCCATTGTGTTGATGGTCGCCCTCTTATTCTTCTTTCCTCGGTAGACCCTTGGATGATTGCTTTCTCTAAGCCATCTCGTCTGACTATGTGTTCAAAGTACCGCATCTTCCTAAGTCCAATACTTTTCCGTAGCGTCATGTTGGCACCTATGTTATCTAAGACCCAACGATTTGTTCTTGTCTCTACAGCTCACCTGCAATAGCCTTCGATATGCCCACATCTCAAATGCATCTACTTTTTTCTGGTCACTCTTGGTTATTGCCCAGGATTCACTGGCATTTTCTGTGACCTTCAACAGTCTCAGTAACAGAACGATTACTCACGTTTCTACTCTTCCAGATGGTGGTCATTCCTTGAACAGTATTCCGAGCCATCGCCAGCCATTTCCTTGCTTCTGTGCTGCTACAGCCCTAGGTGTTGATTGTCGATCTTAGGTAGACAAATTTGTTGACTTCTTCTAGTTCAGTATTGTTTAGCTTAACGTTGCTGGAAATCTGTTCTGCTACTATCATTACTTTAGTCTTTCTGGTTTTGAGTAGTAGACCCCTTTCTACGCTGTATCATTTTGTGCGGTCGAGCATATTTGACAGGCCGCTGCTGCCACAAAACAATGATGTGTCGTCGGCAAACCTCAAATTATTTCTTCTCCTCCCTCCTATCTTGACTTCGGTCATTGTTGACCTCATAAAATGTCTTCTGCATAAATATTGTACAATTGGTGAAACAATACATCCTTATCGTACACCTCTCCCTACTTTGAACCATTCTGTGTTGACGTGACTTGTTATGACTGTTGCCTCTCGGTCTGCATTGAGGTTTGCTATAAGTCTGTCTCGGGAACCCCATATTCTCCATAATTACCTATAAATGTTTGTGGCACACAGTCGAAGGCATTGGCTTAATCAATAAAGCATGTGTAATTAATCACTTGTTTATTATTTACACTCTTGTTCCTCGTCCTTCCATGAAGCCAGCTTGTTCCACTCCTATTTCTTCTTCGTACTCCTTTTTCTTCATTGTGTTGACGACAATAATCTTTAGCAGCAACTTGTTGACGTGTGAGATTAGATTTATAGTGCGGTAATTGGCTTTCCACATCTCATTTGGGATTTCGTCTATTCAGGGTGATTTTCCATTTACATAGTATTTATTTCAAAGCCAATTCAACTTCTTCTTTACGGGAAGGGGTGGTGGTTCACTTTTGTGTTTCTCGTCGCTCCTATGTTGGTTATATTCTTTGTTTTCATATAGCGTTTCACAGTATTTTTCCAGTCGTTAGTGTTGTTCCATTTGCTTCGTTGATAACGTACATAAGTGTATTAGCAAGCAGCAAGCGCATCGGGTGAAGCTGAAACATAGTGTTGTCGATGACCAGACCATTTGTTATACACAATTCAACAAGTCCTTCTCTCTGTCATTCTGTGTATATAAGCCATGTTTTCCAATATTTACATTGTCTTCGTTTTTGTTGGTTTTCCCGACTTTGGCATTCCAGTCACTCATGATGATAGCAATGTGTCTTGGCAGAATGTTGTCATACAAACTATCAGTTGTTCGTCAGTAGCTTCAGATGTCGGTGCGTATACCTGAATTAAAGTAATATTAACAGGTTTCGCCCACAGCCATAGAGTGATGATTCTGTTACTGATCGGGTTATATCCTAGAACTGCAATTGCTACCTCTTTGTTCAGAATAAATCCAAACCATTGCTTTTTTACTCTCTTTTCCGGCGTATAGAATTGTGCTTTCACTGCAATTCCAAGAATTTTGATGTTATTAATTTGGGTTTTTCATTTGTTATTCCCCAATATTCTATGCTACCCAAAGTGTAGAATTTCTTCGAGAAATGCCCTCTTTTCTTCGTCTTGGTAGCATTCATTCTAAAGCTGTCAATAATACTATATCTATATTTATTTTTTGGAGTACGTTCATAGTAACAAACTGGACCGAATACTGTGGTAGGTGGTCAAATCTTACCACTCCGCAGTACAGAAGCCAAAATCAAGATCTCTGATTTGCGCTCTGCTACCGTTAACCAAAGTTCAGCACTTCCGCCAACTACTTGTGTCGCTACTGCCTAACACTGGACCTCCTTTCCAAGTGGCTACACTTGGGGGATTTGAAATCAGAGTTACCTTCTGCTAGTCTTTGTTTGTTCAGAGACATAACCCACAAGACAGAAACCGTATCTAACTAAGATGAAGATATAGGTCGACATATTTTTATAAAAATATGAAATATACTCATTTATTTCGTACACAGGTAACTTGGAAAGATTCAATGACAAAACATTTTTTCAATCAATGTGGGGCCGAGCTAAGAGTCCAAATTCGTAAAATATTGACTATCGATTTTTTTTAACCAAAAAAATGATATTTGCCAAAACAAATCGATATTTAATTTCGAAAAAAGATTTATGGATTTATACAACAGAGTACCTAGTTGACCTACACACTAATTCGAAGTCAATTGGATACTTTAATTTTTTAACCTGATGACGTCTTCGACCCTTTAGCTGGGCCGCCATGTAAATTTTTTTCAAAAATGTTTGTCAATGAATCTTTAAAAGGTACCTGTTTACCAAATAAAAGTGTACGTTTCATATTTCGTTACGAAAATATGACCTTAATATAAAAAACTCATCTTTAAAGACACCATTTTGGACAAAACTTATCTGACAAACCTATACTAAATTCGTCATTCAGTTTTACCATTAGGGCATCTTACCATGTTTACCATGACTCTTTCCCTTTTTGCCTTTCTGATGTTTATGTTGCTGGTGATGGACAACTTCTTCTTCATCATCATGGTGAGTTGAATGCTTTTTGGAATGTTTTTTTGCCACTTTCTTAGCTGCACGTTTCTTGGGGCGAACTGGTTCTTCCTCTTCATCGTCATCATTATGAACGACACGTAACAAACGACGGCATGTTGGACAGCTGAGTTCTTGTTCAGGCTAAAAATCAATAATAAAACTATTTATATCATATAGGTACCGATAAGCGAAATTAGTGGATATAGTCCAAAAGATTCATTCTCGCAAGTACGTAACACCTAAACATCTAAAATAAATATATCTAAAATATATATATATATATATATCAAATATCTGCTAATTTGTTCTGATCTCGATTTTTATAAATAAATTTTGTTTTCGTACATACAATATCGGTACACAGCGATATAATTTATTCCAGGATGTCATCAAAGATCAGTTTATGAGTTTATCAATTCAATCTTCTTTGAAGTTCAAATTTTAAAATGCGAAAACAAAGCACACCTTTTACAGAGCCAGGGAAAACATACATTTTTCAAAATGTACCCACCGCTACCTCCTGAAACACCTTAAAATCTTGGCTACCAAATAGATACTTTATTATTATAGATAAGATAATTCAATAACGCCAAAAACGATGCCTTTAAAGTCAAAAATAGTCAAAGGTCCAATAAATAGTCAAAAAAGCCTCCAAAAATGAGATCAAAATTTTCATAATAAATATAAAGTGGGACGAATAAGAAAAGTTATTAGTAAAGTATTATTGAATCGATATTTGCATATTAGATATACGACTGTTATAGTACCTATTACCTATACATCATAATACACCCCTAGATAAAAGTAAGTGACCACCCATGTAATTTTCACATTTATAAAAATAAAATTATATTTAGGCATATAGAAAAATAATAATAACCAAGGACCTAGCAGACAGCATAGCTAATCTAGGCTAGACCCTATTTTTAGGAATAAATATTTTTAACATACACTGTGAGAAAAATATACGATCAAAATTCTATTTTTACACAACTAAATAAGTATGTGAAGGTGGTGTAAAAGTTTAGCTTTGTTGCTCGTATATTTTTCACAATGACTGTCGTCGTCGTCGTGTATCCATCAGTTCGGTTGTCGAGCCATGGTGATCCTAGACACGACATTTGTCCATTGCTCTCGATCCATGGCCAAGCTGTTGAGT
>JAUYWI010108061.1:0-11084 GCA_034780595.1 Parotoplana pacifica
AACCACTGTATACATGGTAAACATATGCTTCGTACACGGCAACAGTTTTTCACGGCTAATTATGGGACACCCTGTATTTAAGATAAGTTTTACAATGAAAATGGGAAATACCACCAAAAATTTTTGAAAGAAAATTATATTATAAACAATCTAGAATGAATAAATAAACTAAATAAAAATCCGATCGTAATAGTACTGGCTTCTCATCCGCTCCTATATCTTTACTGCTGCAAACATACAAAATTAAAAAATAATAAATTAAAAATTAAAATTTTACTTTGACTCAGTGCTAAAACATCTAGGCCATGTGATACAAACTGTACAAAAATTCCTTCAAGGTTTCTTATATTTCTAAATTATTCATTTCCTTCACTCTCTATACAGTCATAAATAATTAAATGAATAAATAGAGAAGTAGTAGGCCAACGATCAGAAGTTAAAAAACCTTACAAATCGCATTCCTACGTATAAACTGCCCTTTTATTTTTTTACTAATGCTTTATTTCTAATTCGTGTTATATAAATTTTAAAATAACATATTTAAATACAAAAATTAAACCAAACCGGGTAACTCGTAAGTCAATAAGACGTTTTTGTCTGCTTAATTTTTTGGCATCAATTCGGAAAAAAATTTTCCTCAATGCCTTTTACACATCCTACGTGGATATGTGAGAAGAGCTTGTATGACAGACTATAATCTTTTTTAAGATGTCATTGGCATACTATATATAACATATTCTATATTTTGAGGTAGACCATAACACAATAAACTGCTAAGTATGTGGAGCTACAAAAAAGTTTACATTGCACAAACTATGGATACTCAATTTATAAAGCTTATTGAACAAAATTAATGAGGCATTCTTTAATTAGAAACAAAGCCATATATAACTAGAGACCCTTCATCACTAGTTTGATAAGTATAATTTGACTATATACAAAACTAAATATCACATTTTATGGGAAAATACTAAACAATCAATACATACATGTATAAAGTAAATACATGTTTAAAAAATGAATGAATAGTTAATTATTACCAGAAACGATAATTAATTTATTGTGCAGTAGTGTATGCAAAAATAATCTAAATAAATGTTGTTATTGAACATATTTAGTTATTTAAATGGTTTTAAACGTTTGACAATATGTAAGTAACAATTAGCTACAATAAATTAATTTGATTTTTATAAATCTACGTGTAAAATAATATGATGTAGGTATACATAAATGTTTAGCTGATAGTATTTTATAACTTATCATACTACTATTGAGTAATATAATGAGTATTATGAGAATATTATGACATAAACAATGGACTAGATAGTATGGTGATTGATTTCATTAGTTTAAAGCTATAGTACACGTCATACAATCCGAATTCATTGGATATTTGTAGTTTTTATAATAACAGCATTATTCTGAGATACAGAAAATTGTGTATTATTAGTGCGTCTGGAATGTTTTAAATACCAATTTGAGAAAACAGTGATCATGACAATATTATTAAAGCAAATTGGATACAAGTCTAGCTAGCGAAATAATTTACAAAGGAAATACTTCATCAAAAAATTACACACGTCTAAAATATCCAACCAAAAAATGGAAACCCCATTGGTATTGATTTCATGTTATCGCCAGTCAGAAACAGTCCACTTTTACGAACTGAAAGATGGCAAAATATTTCACCAGCTAACAAAATTATGGAAAATGTTTAATTTGTGATTTCAACACCAAGGTCAGTTGCGGAAAGAGTGCTAAAACCCTACACAAAAATTAACTAAAGAGATGGTTTTCAGATAAGTTAGATGGTGTGGAATTACACTGTCACATTCATTTCAAAACACTTTTGATATACTTATGGACAAACTCGAATGGAAATGACAAAAATAATCATTTCAATCAATAAACCAAAACACAAGGTATATCAAATCACCAATAATATTCATATTAGAAGAATATTACTTTATTTCCCAAAAATCATCAGGAAATAAAAAATAATTTTGGTTAAATCAATCGCATTTATTGGATAAAGTTCTGACGCCATCAAATAACAGTGACTAGCAGCTATCATCATCACAAATAATTGATCAAACATATTTAACTATTCTCAAACGCATTTTTAGATTAATTACTTATAAAAACGGCAGCTTCTACAACGTAATTATGGAGGGAGACAACTTATCTTAAGTTAGCGATCGAAATCGATAACAATGTTGTTTTTTTCATTGGTGCGGTCTCTTGTTTGTGTTAAATAATTTTGAATCATAACTATCACTTTTCTTGTTACTTTAAATGCATGACTAAAGCCTCTGTTTCTTGCACCTCATTTATTAACCCTCGAAAACCACAATGGACAGACAATTTGATACAGGCCTAGGAGAATATGAATACATCAAGAACTACTCATCAGAAAATCTTGCCTGATCATTAAAAAAAGAAAACAGTGTGCCTTTTCTTTCATAGTCGGCAAATTATTTTAGAACCATTTATAATTAACAAATGGGTCAACTTGATCCTCCTCGGCCACTATAATGTCTTCTAGAGTTAATGCTGACTAGACGGTTTTTTAACCTTCTTATCTTTGGTATATATAATCTTTTCTGTTAAGAGGGCCATGAGCTGGCTGTTCTCATCAGTTAAAGGCTTGTGATAGAGGCTGACCACGTAGAAGGAGTACGCATCAAGAACATGCATATAATTGATTAACAGCTAATTCCTTGGACTGGCACCGGTCTTTAAACAAGTACGCTGATACCTCGATTCGCTCAGGAAAACGGAAGCAATCCCACGATCGTCAAAGTGGCACATGTTTTCCTAAAAAAAAAGACATAATCTAACAAACGTTCTTGTATTTTTGACAAAGCTGACTTTAAATATGGCAAATATTAGGATATGGACCTAATTAATAACTCATGTTCTTTGATTTGTTATCTAAATTTTTCTATTCCACTTACACTGCTGTTTCTGAAAACAGTCTGGAGGCAGTTATGAAATAGTCTTCACATTATCTTACTAGGCTGATGTTGGGAATCGGCCTTAAAAATCGTTTACTTCTTTACATCAGATAAGTGTTCAGCGTTTATAGAGCATGATGATATTATATTGTAGATAATATAACTGTTGCAATTCTTTATTTAATCATTGACTAACATTTTACATATCTCAAGAGTTTATTCAGAGGTTATTCAAACGGCGAGGCGAAGCAGGGTCTGGAATTAAGGTCAAAGCTTTGCTCGTTCATCAAAAGTAAATTTTGAACTGTTTTTCAACATGTGATCAAGACACACACCAGCCAGCTATTATCAAAAAGAAATGAAAGGGTTACGCCCTTTGTTAACGACACCATCCAAGTACCAGCTACACTTAACTTGAACATCAAATGAATCTCTTATTTGTATCAACAGCCACCTGGCGCCAACACCACAATTGAGAAGTTGTGAAATTTGTCAAAAAAACTCGTAGAATACCGGATAACTCCAGGATCAAAGTCTGTATTCATTGAGCATTGAGTACTTGAGCAAAGCAGCTCTCACTTGGCTCAACTTATCATCAGTGGTACACAGAGGTACTCAAAACTCTCTACAATCGCCTGCCCAATATTCTAAAAATCAAACCTTTGAATAATCGTTCATCTAGGCGGGCCCTGTAAGCGGAGATATTGAGCACAAACTGAACTAACAGTCGTATTTCAGAGCTGCTGTCATTAGATCAATACGTCACCCACTATTTAAGAGTACCTATCACAAAACAATCTACCATTTTTACGAGCGATTAGACAACATGTATTCTTATTAATAAACTTGACAACATTATTTAATCGTTTTCGCACTAGGTAGATCAGATTTATTAAAATCTAATTGTTATACAATGCACATAACTTCGTCAACGCTTACAATTGCTAAGAGAAGTTAGTAAGAATTGAGCTCCACCAAACTATGCAGACCGTGATGAGCAAATCGACAAACAAGATATGAGGCGGCGCCTTCTAGAACAACCAGTTCTCACACTCTGTAAGGAGTGCACTTTATAAATCTGCACTCAGGTAAGATCGGATATATTACAATCGATGATAACATTACGTAAAATGTAGATCTTAAATAGAAGCCCATGATGACAACATGTCAAAGCAGTGAGAGTATATTGCTAGAGTAATAATCAGAATAACAATGCATTGAAAACGGCGGAAGTATTGAGTTAAAATTGAAAAAATGAAAACTATGATATTGTCTTAAAAACAAATTATGGTACAACAGTTTATACTCCTATTTTGGGTCAAAACCAAATTCCTTAAAATCCATCGAAGGTTTCTTTTATCAGTAAAGAGTAGGTAACTTAAAAGTCAAAATGAGAAATTAGCCTAAATTAGTTTTAAACAACCTTCTGTTTTTGAGCTTTATTTAATGACCATACAATAAATTGTAAATATAACAGGGTCAACAAAAATGTAGATTTTCAACAACAAAAATAAGCTGCGGTTAAATATTTAGCAAAAAGACAAAAATTGTAATTTTGGCCAACTCTACCTATCTTCCTCGCTGGCACGTTTCCCCTAATATACCAACTATATAATCAAAGAGCTCCAAGTAAAATTAGGAAGCTGAAAAGTTCTAGCTTCGGTCAGGTTCTGAGATGCAGGCTAGCGTAAAAATCTACAGAAAAAAAATCATCTTTCACAAAAAGAACCAATTGAATTAGTTTTTTTTAAATTTAGAATTCACCTTTTCTGGAATGGCTTTATCAACGTTGTATTTAAATTTTGTCTTTCTAGATCAAATTAAAAAAAAACTCAAATATATCCGCACATAAATAATTTACTAATAGTAAAACAGATAAGTACCATTTCCACCGGAATCTTTTAGATGATGATACAAGCATGAAAATTGGTTTACATCAATACTTCAAAAAAAGAAGTTGGCCACTTGAAATTCTAAGATGACGGTCACTAGAGAACCTTAAATTGCAAGTCCTGTGTTAATCTCTATCTCTTAAAAATTCGCATCCAATTGGCCTAAAATTCAGGGTACTGACTGCTGTTGGTGTTACAAGTAATTTAGAAAAAGGCTTGATCCTAGAAATGGGGTGTCCTAAAAATATTTTTAAAATTAAAATTACGATAAATTCAATACTACTTGATAATTATATAAACATAACATAATATATTTTTAAGACAGCCTATTTATAGAATCACGTCCTTTTTTAAAAATTACTCTGAAAAAAATACTCTGAATTTTAAGCCAATTGGAAAAACGTGAAAAATACGATTTTTAAGAGATTTGAATTTAACACAAGACGGGTAATTTAGGGTCCTCTAGTAGCCGCCGTTTTGTTTTTTTAGCGGCCAACTTCTTTTCTGATAACGTATATCGAACTCTTCATCTCTGCCAATTTTCATGCTTGTATCACCAACTGAAAGATTAGTGCCCTAGCTGCTCTAATATAATATGGTTTAATGCCTCGTCGTTTTCGCTAAAATAATTTACCTGGTTTTCCCCGGTGGGAAGGGGTTAAAGCTATCCCCTAAAATATCATACTTTCCGTGAATGAATTGGGCTGAAATTTGGTACTCAAATATCTAGGACAAAAATAGAGGAAACGATTTTTTTAGAAAAAACGATAAAGGGGCAGATGACGTCACCAGGTCCTAAAATTAAAGTTTGTCCGATTCACTTCAAATTTGGAATGTAGGTCCATAAAACATATTTGAGGCAAAAATCAATATTTATCAATTTGATCTTCTCACTTCCATTCACTGTCATAGAATTAGTCTTGGCTTTATTAATGTTTAGTCCATGTTCTTTACTGGCAATGGTTAGATGTTCTCCCATAAGTTCTGTCTTTTTCTTGCTGTTAGCAATCAAAGTAGTGTCATTAGCATACCTACCGTTCCAAATGGCTCTTCCTCCAATTATCTTCCCATGTTTATCGGGAAGTTTCTCTTCTACTGTTCTCATGATCTTTTCCTCTAACGCACTAAAGAGTTTTTTTCAAAACGAAAGGGCTCGGTCTTCTATAGTTTATCATGATAAACTGAATCAAAAGCTTTGGAGTAGTCCACAAAAGAAACCAAATTTCTTCCTACCATCTTCTGGGTCCTTTTTCTTAAAACTAGAATTGCATGGACTGTCCCTTTACCAAGAGTGAAAACAAACTGTTCTTCTGTGATATTTGGACCAATGTAATACTGCAACCTTTGACGGAGAATCTCTAACAACATTTTAGAAGCATGACTAATGAGACTGATTGGCCTGTATTTAGTGCAGTCTTGCGTTTAGGTACCTTTGGTACGGTAACTAGTTCAGAAACTGTCCATTCTTTTGGCCACTGCCCATTTTCCCAAATTTCATCAATAATTTCTTTCATAACCTAACTGTCACTTCTCCGCCAGCCTTCAGGGCCTCAGCTGGGATTTTGTCCATTCCCACTGCCTTACCAACTTTAAGTTTCTTTATGGCAGCTTCTACTTCGATCTGTAGTACTTTTGGTTCTTCTATTCCTTTATCAAATATGTTAGTATGAGGACTGTTTTGATTTTTAAAGAGTTTAGTACAATATTCCTATCACATTGTAGAGATTTCCACAGTTTTATAAAGCATTCTTCCATTCTCATCTTTGATTTCTAAACCCGGTCTGGCCCCACTATTCCTGGACATAGTCCTTGTGGTTTTGTAGATAGTCTTCGTGTCTCCTTTCTTCTGCGCCTCTTCAGCTTCCTTAAGTCGTTCTTTGTACCACTCCCTTTTAGCTTTCACTAAGGTTTTTTCACTTCCTTGCTGAGTTATTTATGTTTTAGACTGTTTATACATTTTTGTCTTTCTAGTCTCCTTTCAATTATTAGTTTCCAGCAAGTATCATCAGTCCAAGGTTTATTCTTTCGTTCTATTTTAGGCCAGGTTTCTTCTATCACGTCTTTCATTGTATTCTGAAAAGATGTCCAAGAAGATGTATTCTCTAATTTTTCCTCAAAAAGTTTTTCGAACCTTTTTGCTGTGTTGAGATCCTTTAGTCTTGTGAAATCTCTTTTTATCTTCCTGTTTTTCTCTTTCTTTCTGTTCCATGCTCTGCCTTTAACCTTTGCCCAAACCAATTGGTGGTCAGAGTCACAATCTGCGCTAACAAGAGAACGAGAATCTTCTCATTCCTTAAGGTCTCTGCGTCTTGTAATTATAAAATCAATCATATTTCTGTAATTTCCATCAGGTGAGACCCAGGTCTATCTTTCCATTTTTTGTGTTGGAAGTAAGTATTCAATGCAATTAAGTTGTTATCAATCATCCAATCAAACATCAAATTTCCACGTTCGTTCACCTCACCAAGCCCATATTTCCCAATCGCTGGATGTTTCTCACTAAAACCAATCTTTGCATTAAAATTGCCTTTTTGTTAATTGTTTCAAGAGCAGTCTGGATGATCTTAGCATTCATCTCTAGAATTTCTTCTTCATTGCTAGCACCGGTATGCATATACTTGGTATGCGTATACTTGGTATGCGTATACTTGGTATGCGTATACTTGGTATGCGTATACTTGAAGGATATTCAGGAGTTGGGGTTTTGCATCCGTTCTAAGCATAATAAAACGTTCGTCGATAGGTCTAACTTCCAAAACCGCTTTTTTGAATTTAGGTGAAACAAGAAACCCCACTCCTGCTTAGTGCTCGTTATTGCCTGAGTAGTATAAATTTCCACCTATCATTGATGTTGATTTCTCCATTTCCAATCCAATGTGTTTCAGCGTAATCCTAACATTCCACGTTCCAAGATTTATATGACGATGTCTTGAGTTATTAGATTTCAGAGGATTTCGTTTTCTGACGGTCTTGGATACCTCTGGAAGTCCCTTACCTAGCGCGACACCAGCAACATCGTTATTCCTGATCATCCGGTTCAAGCTCCATATAATCTCGTTTCGTTTTTAGAAACGTTGAAATAAAGAAAAGTTTATTATATAGAACGATAGCTGAAGTAAGAACTTTTCAGGGTTATTTGGACTATTAAACTATGCATGAACTTTATTCAAAGCTCTTCGTCATCATTGCCATGATATCATTAAAAAAATGATGATCATATATTATGAAAACTATTTCTCCGGTTTGTGTTATAAGTTAAAAAATAAATCTTAAAAAATAAAAAGTTTATTCATATTAATAAATTATTTTGACCCAACATTTTTTAAATCTCAAAAATAAATTTAGGTGTAGCGCTTACTTAAAAGGCCAATAATAGGCATTAAACATATATATCAGTAAAAATATTAACCAAATATTATTTATTACAGGCTTTTTTGGAAAAGCTAGTTTTCCAAGCTTATCATTTTAGACGGCATCAGAAGACCCACAAAATTGTACACCAAACATTCCACAAGAAAATGTGATAAACTAATGATAAATTTAATGCCATTGGTTAACATTTTTAGGAGGCATTTTGAAGCCACTTTTATAACTGCCACTCTCCATTCCAACATTCACAGAGGGGGTACCCATGCACAGACATATAATATGACATTTTACTACAAACGACTAATTCCCATTGATAAAAGATGTTAAATGCTTTTGTCAAGACCTTGAGAAAGGCTCCAGAGTGGGTGAAGATAGTGTTTGTTTTTCTATTTTTATTTCTCCTTGATCTGGGAGGATCTAAGTTCCAGCTGCATATTCAATTCAAAGAAGAAAGTATTAGTTAGCTCTCAAGAAAGACTAGCCAAGATTCTTGGTGGGCTTAGCAGTTATACCTGTGATGACCAAACTAAAGGAGTCTATCCTTGTTCAGATAACAGATAGATTAGCCGTCGATGGTGATATTAATAAGTTTGGATGCTTCCACACTTCATTGTATACTACCCGCATTAGTTGTGGTAAATTGGATTTTCCATATGGTAAAGTCCAAGCTGCCATTAAAAGAAAATTTAATCGTTTTTTCTGTTTTTAATTTTTATTATCAAAATCAATGATCAACCAATCAACAGACAAAACACTACAAAATTTCTTGGATTACATTTTCAAGACAATCTTCAGTGGTCTACTCACATCAACAAAGTCATAAAAGAGATAAACAAAATCATACCAACTTTATACAGCTTAAGAAAACGTCTAAACACACAAGAAATGCTTGTAATCTATAAAGTTAGTTTTTTCAAGAATAAATTATGCAATTGAAATATATGGAAACTGCACAAAAATTCAAGAAAACAACCTACAAAATGCCAAAATAAATTACTTAAAATATGTGCAAAGAAACCTAAACTCACATCAACCATGTAAATTCACAAACAAAATAACCTTTTAAAATTAGTGACAACATAAAGTTAATATTAATTCTACATTCACGTCAAATTATACATCAAAATAAAACAACAACTTTTGAAGAAAAAGAACATTAAATATTCAAAAAGCTACTAGAAGTGTTTCTAAATTCCAATAGTTACAATAAAAACAACACAATTATTGACCAAGCCAGAATATTATGGAATTAAAAAAATTATCACTGAAGATCATAAACAAGAAGAGTTAGAATTTAAAAAATAATCCACAATGAATTTATAAACTGAACACTATACAAAACAATATTATAATAATTATACTTTAATTATCAGCTTTTTTTATTATTTTACATCTTATCATATCAATCTATTTTATATATTTCTAACCTGACTAGTAAATATGTAGGGTGATGAATATTTGTTCCTACCTCTACTGGGTAGATTTTATTGTACCTAATGCCATACCTACTCATACTTATCTTATTTTATTAATTGTACTCTTCGCGCTTATATATAATTCATTGTTACCCTTATATTAATTGTTGTTATTATTATGTTCATACTACTGTTATTTATTTGATTATTGGTTACAAACTTAGATTAGCTTTATAGCTGCCTTTTGTTTCCCTGATTTTTATAAATGTAATAAAATTATTTATTTATTATTATTATCGATCAGCAATTGTATAAATATTGCCCTGGATTCTGTTCATCAGGATTTTAATATCTACATGTACCTTGAGTGGAAGTTAAAATGTCATCCGCAAAGATAGTGATAAACAATGATCAAAGATTGCTTTCCTAAGTAGGGAGTACTAGATGCAAATTTCTAGGTTTTGACAGAGATGATAGGCACTTAGTTATTATCTAATATGATTCAGGTACAATAATTTGATTGACCGCATTAATACACAACTCTTAGAAAATAAACCATTTAACATAGAATGTGGATAGACCGAATGAAGTAACAGTGGTGGTCACCTCTGGGGTTTTATACTTTCCTTGGATCGACTGAGCTGAGATTATACAAACATGATAAATATAATATCTGCGTTCACACTATGACTCTGGTGTTATCCCGAGCACCATAAACGATTATGCAGCTTTTTAATTACGAAAATGAACAATTTTTAGAACAGGTGCGGGTTCCAAGTGTGGTTCCTGGAATTCCGTAACCCCTCCCTGGCCCTTACTAAAAAAATTCAATTAATGTTTGTACGTATGTAACGGTTATAATAAGCTAAAAAATAAATTCAAACAATTGAATGTTTTTCAAAAATTCTGCAGTTTGCATTCCCCAAAGGACCCTCTGCTCTACATGTATGCAAAATTTTGGAGTCTCCGTTAAAAATTTCTGTTTATCTTTTAAATGATTAAACTGCCATTTCTAGTGCGAGGACTACGTGTTCACGTAGTCCTCGTTCTAGTGTTTAACCGTTCATTTACCGGGTGTTTTATTATAATAGGCAGGCATCAGGGGGAGGGGAAAAACTACCTCTCCCATAAAAAATCATATTTGCTATGGATTAGACAGATTCATCGATAGCATTTTTAAAATCGATAAGGAGCATAAATAAAATTTGGCCGATTTTCAAATTTGGTGTGTAGATCTACGAGAAACCCAATTATACAATCCATTAAAAAAAATTTTATCGATTTGGGGGGGACATAGACATTGGATCTGTCTCAAATTTGATTTAGAATTATGGTATTAGAAAATTGGATGCGTCCTTTTTATTGTTGTTGTTGTATTACTGGCTTTGCGGATATACCTATTCCCATATAATGGTCACCTCTGACGACCGATCACAGTTTGGTGTATATGT
>JAUYWI010108072.1:0-11083 GCA_034780595.1 Parotoplana pacifica
GTCACCCGACCTTTCACCACTCGACTTCTTTCTATGGGGTCACCTAAAGTCTGTTGTTTATAATGATCGACCAAGAATTAATGAACAATATCCGACGTGAATGTGATAGAATTACTGTCGATGTCCGACAACGGGTACAAACTTCTTTTGTAGGTCGCATTAATAAGTGCCTTGAAGTAAATGGTATGCAATTTGAACATCTCCTTTGAATTTGGACATTCACTTTGGAATCACTTCGTATTAGTTATCATTTTGGATTTACTTCTTATACTGTAAATATACTTGATTGTAATACATTAGTTATCACATATTGTCTTTTTGCCCATACTGCGTGACTCTGTATATACAGGGTGTCCCAAAAGTAACCCAACCGCAAATGTTGGATTTAACGCCGGGGACCAATCGAATGGCCTGTCAGATCCCCGGATGACACCACCTGATTTCTTTCTATGGGGAGTTCTAAAGAACGCAGTTTATGCTAATAAACCTAGGACAATTGATGAACTATAACAAATTTGTTGTTTTTGATATTTAATTTTTATTAATTTTGGTTACTTTTAGGACACCCTGTATATGTATAATGAAATCCTAACGACTTAAAAACTTGTCAGTTTACATCAAATTATCCACTCACCATAGACTGAGATCGACTTCCCCTTTGATTGTTTGGCTGCTGGTCATCACCATTGTCATCTTCATCCTCTGTCTGCTCACCTCCGCGCTCCGACTGACTCTCTTGTACTTGATCAGAAGAAGGCCACAGTGATGTATACGCCATCTGGTCCGTCACCTCTCGATGCTCACCACTAGTCTGATCAATGATTGGTGCAGTAACCTCTTGTGGAGAACGATGAACACGGAATATTCTTTCCATTGCTTCTTTTGTTTCCCATTTAGGTCGGTTCAAAGCCTCGTCTAGGCGAATATTACCAACAGCAACTGCCTCTTCAAAGCCTACAGAGCGATTTGTTTTTCTGTCGACTACAGCTCCTGACATGGGATTAACAGAACCCATTTCTAAAGCATGTCGCAAACTTATCCAGTCCCCACTAACAGGATCTTTGACCATAACAGCATCGCGATCCAAAATTCCAAGATCCACAGCTTGCATAAACGTCATTTTATCTCCTGTAGTTCTATCCACAAATCGTTGTTTACTGGCGTCCCAGTGGTCTTCTACTAATTTTGAGAAATAACTGCAATCAGCAAATGGCGCGGCAACTATGCTCACATAACCACGATCCAAAGCTTCTCTAAAGGTGAGAGTATCATGAGTATGCGGGTCTACAAGGGTACCACTCTCTGGGTTGTACATGCCAAGATCCGTTACTCTCTCTAGACTCATCACTCCTTCAAACATAGGACTTGTTACCAATGTCGTTCTAGCATTCAGCATACCCTGATCAATTGCCTCTTTTACGGAGACAGATTCTAAAGTCAAAGGATTTTTGAAATCATTATCAGAAGCATCAAATGCACCTACACGAGACAAATGCAAAACAGTAGGAGGTTGTGTCACACGAACCATCGGTCCTTGTTGGAGATGTACAATGCCCGATTTCAGTGCCACAAAAAGATCCATTCTGGTGCCACCTTTGAGATCACAGACAAATCCTGTTTCTGGGTCAAGTAGACCGCGTTCCACCGTTTCAGCTAGAGTAAGTGAAGCAACCCCTGGGAAAATAAGCCGATCGGTTGTTGGGTTCAATAGTCCTGATTCTACCGCATCAGGAAAGGTCAGTTTTTTCCGTGTTGTAGGATCTTTATAATCCAACTCAGCTAAAGACCTAGGTGGAATTTTGAGTTGCTCTTCTTCTGTCAGAGTATCGATTGACTGAGTACTGTCAGTTATTAATGATTTTGGAACACGACGATCATCGATTGGCATTGGTTTTGTGAAATCCACTGGGATTATGAATACAGTCTTGCAGAAAAGATCCTCTACTTTGGTTTGGGGGAAGTCCTTCAAGGATTTCTTCTGTTGCGCAAAAACTGTCATTTTGATAGGTTGTGGTAGGACATGTGTCGATACGCCGGGTATTGCTACTAACTGTGTGTCGGACAAATCAAGCAAACCTCTTTTAGCTGATTGTTTTAGTGTATATTTCTGGCCTGTGAGAGAATCATTGAAGGTATTGGTTTGAAGATCAAAGTGACCTTTGATAAGACAATCTACTAAACGTCGCGTAGGAGGCTTTTTAGAAACCAAAATTGAGCTTAAGAGATGTCCTTTGCCGGTTGAAGTCTGCTAGGTTCAATAGTGGGTGTGAAGCAAGGGAAAAAAGAAAAAAAAACAAGGAAATAACCAACACCGATAAATTGCCAAATACCAAATAAAATACATAAGCAAACTAAAAAGATATTTAATAAGCATAAATTACTAAATGCAACAAACAATTATTCTAAAATTTCAGAAATTAAAATCAACAGCTAATATAATTTAAAAGCATCATGTAGACATTTAGCTAAATAAAAAAATATATTTTGATTTAAACTGTCTAGTTATTCAGCAATACAAAATAACTTTGTCATATAAATAATGTGTTTCCAATATTTCTGAAAATATAAAATAATTTGAACTGCAAATTTAATACACTATATATGACCAACTAGGAAAAATCGCATATAAATTACCCAGAAAACTATTTTTTCAAAATACAATATCAACTAGCAGAAGTATTGAAATCATTTTAGTAACTTTTCCAAACTATTATTAGGCAGTATCAATTTATCATATATTCCTAATAACTAACTAAAATAAAATAAAATATCATAAAGATTTGTCTATTAAAGTAAAAATAGTAACGTAAAGGCAGGTAATATGATTTAATAATATATTAATTAGTGACTTAAAAGAATATACCATATGTCTAATTAATTCTGATTTTTTAGTTTATTGACATTTTAATTTATACAATTTAAAAGATAAAGATTGTGAAAGCGTTAACAATATAAAAAGTTTCGATTCAATTATTTGTAACTAAAATCTTTTTTGTATATATAAATTTTACGCTGATTTTATGTAAAATAGAAGATACAGGTACCAATTTAGGACGAAAGGTTACAACACAAGGTGTATATTAGCGGTTCGCTGAATACAACAGGGAAAAATGAAAACCCAAAAGTTTAAATTCTTTGTATTTCTTATTCTCTAGTTGTCATAGGTTGTCCGGGAAAAATATTACAAAAAACTGTAAAATAAGAATACAACCAATAATTTTTATATGCGAATTTTAACATCATATATATATTCACATTAACCGTGTTTGTTTTGAAAAAACGACGTATTTTCAGACAACCTATAAATGCTTTAATAACAAATCAAAATAATTTTCAATAAATAATTATAGTGAGTACTCACCTGTTCCTTTTTACCAGCTGAATGTTCACGAGAGATAATATTGAGACTCTGGGCTTTGTCAAATGGTATAACCGAACCAGTTGCTGAATCCATCACATTACCATTTGGCAGCAATTCATAACCCTTTTGTATGGCAAAAGGCACCGGAAGAGCCGTCTTATCCCCATCAGTTGGGATAACTCCTTGCGCAGCAGTTGCAACTTTAATGGGCGCTGGCACATAATCAGTAGTATCTACATCCATTTGGCGTTGTCGGAGTACATCTATTGGTAGAAGAACTGCAAATTGGTTTCCTTCTTCAATAGTTCGTACATGAATATTATCAAACGGTCGATCAAGCGGTCGTGGTCTGGGGTCTTGAATGGCTTGAATCAGTCCTTTATTCATAGCGTCAGTGAGCGTGCTAATAGCACCTGTTCCTGGGTGAGTGTAAGTTCCAGTAATGGGATTAACAATACCACAGGTTAGTGCTTTTCGAACTGGTACTAATTGATTAACATAAGGATCGTATACTCTGTCAACCCGATAGTTTTCATGGCGTTTGTTAAAAAATTCAAGTAACATTCGTCCTTTCTTCGTGACAGTTATCACGGTAGCAAATACACATCCCTTTGTCGACAATGCCTCGGTAAGTCGGATTCTCTTTCCAGTAATCGGGTGAATAATAGTAGCATTGCGTGTGTCTACTTTACCTTCTCTAACCATCTGTTCTGTAATTGGAGCCTGGACACGGACACCTTGTTGCATAAAATAAAATGCAGACACGACACAGTTTCTTTGTGCTTGAATTTCGTCTTTAGATATTAAGGACGGTGCCTCTGATCGTGATCCAAGGCTCTCATCCCGACGTCTTCTGTCACCATCCTCAGAACCAATTTGAGATGACTCTGCACCAGAATCATTCACATCGGTGTGTTTAAATGATCGGCGACTATTAGTGGGTTTATCCAACTTCTTCTGGAGATCCTTGCTGGCCTCATTTACTGCAAAACAACCGGCATCTTCTGGTTCCATGTGTACAATACCGCGACCAATAGCCTCACCAATTGATATTTCTTTGAAACTGACAGGATCTCTAATAACTTTGCGACTGCTATCTAATATGCCTCTGTTTATGGCTTCATCAATATCAATTTCGCCTCCTTTACTTTGATCGTAGACTCCTACAAGTGTGTAAGATGTTGATGAAGGATAGCTGTATCGTACATCATCCTCATTAATATCACTCATAGAAGTAACATTGGAACTTGTCTGTGGAGCTGGTTCTACGCGCACCAAACCTTGACGAATTGCTTCAGAAATCGACATTTCATTCTTAGTACGAGGATCCACATAACAATCGCGTTTAAGATCAATAATTCCTCGTTCCAAAGCGTCTGTTACAGGGATTTCGATGTTGGTTGCTCTATTGATCACGCCAGTAACCTTATATTTAAATGCAGCCCGATCATCTTCAGTCGATACATAGGTCAAATCACTAGTGGAATCAACATTAATGTGAATGGGTTCGTTTAATCCAGGTTTTACTACTTGTCTATCTAATTGTTGTATGTGAATATGAGATTGTGGAGCATCTATAAGGCGTTGATTAATAGCTTCCTGGACATCTAAACGTCGATTGTTAACTTGATCAATAAAATGGTTAGATTTCAAATCAATAAGTTGTCGTTCCAAAGCTTCCTCAAAAGTCATCATTCCTGGTGCTGAGGGTACTTCCTCAGGAAAAAGACCTTCATACACAGCCGATTCGAATGGAATGTTTTCACCAGTAGTTAGACATCTCACATTTCCTGTTTCGCCATCCAACATTCCTGTTGCAAGAGCTTTTTTGAAAGATACATACTGCCCTGATGCCGGATCTTTGACTACAGACCTCTCAGTATCAATAATGCCGAATTTCATACACTCACTAATTGTCATTGACCTAGGAACATTTGGTGAAGGTCCTGCATGAGACGTGCTCAAATCGACTTCACCACGTGTAATAATTTCATTGAACGTTATTTTTTGTGGAATAGAGGGTGTCGGTGTAGTTAAACTACGGTGAACTTCAATAGCTGTCAAATTTGATTGAGCAGAACTTTGTGAATTACTTGGACTTGAAGCCCTTGGAAATACTAAAAGTTTAGCAAGAACCTCGGGTTCCAAAAGTGATCCTTTGCTCAATAGTTCACTTTGAATGTCATCAACAATGATATATTGTTGCTTAGCAGCGTCTATCAGAGTCATAATTTCCTTTGTAACTGGATCACAGTAAGTACCTGCTGCCCTATCAATTAGCTTTTCGATAGCGGGATCTGTCGCAGACAAAACATTGCCTGACCGAGTATCTTTGACACCAACTATCTTTAACGCCGATTGTTTCTGTGTTTGCAAATCCAATTTAGGAGAAAGCGATTTTGAAAGTTGCATGGCAGTTTGCAATTCATCGTCTGAAGGTCGCTCATAATTCTGTAATCCTAGTCCTTCTAACTGAATACGTTTAATTAATGTCGTTGAAGAAACAAGTGGACTAGTTAATTTAATGAGTAACTGAGCTTTGTCATTAGTGATCAAGCCACAATTCACAGCTTCTTCGATTGTATAGGCTGAGTTAGAATGCGAGTCCATTACACGTCCAAGATCAGGATCTAACAAACCTTTTTGAATTGACTGAATAACAGTAACATCATTGCCAGAGGCATCCTTAAGCCCACTCAATGTTTGTAGTGCATCAACCATATCATTGTTAATCAAATTATTTCTGCAAGCTTCTGTTAATGTCATAGTTTGGCCAGTTTTTGTGTTAATATATTCCCCTGTCATTGGGTCTAATACACCATGTTTAATTGCTTCAGAAATGCTTAATGAATCACCGCTCTTAGGATCTTTAATACCAGACAGGCGAGGAATAGTTTCATGTTTCATCAAGATGACTTTGTTCTGGTTAACTGCATCTGGTATTGGACAATACTTATTGGTTTTCTTATCGAAGACCCAGCCTTTGTCGTTTATCAACCCACGCTCAATTGCTTGTTGTATAGAAAGTACTTCACCAGTACTGCTGTCTATAATGCATTTCATTTCTGAATCTAATATACCATTTTGAATGGCATCAAAAAGCGACATCTTTTTATCAGAATTAGCCACTAATACCGTCCCTTCAGTCGTATCCAGCTGTCCTTGTAATAAAGCTTTGTCAATTGTGATTGGATCATCAATTTTCATCAACTTTCGGGCTTCATCCAATCGATAAGTAGTTTGCTCTTTAATATCCATGTATTGACCATTTTTCAAATCTAAAATGCCTGCTTGTACAGCAGCATCAACAGTTAGTTTTTCACCAGATTTAGGATGTATAATTTCTTTCACTTCATTTCTTACAATACCTTTCTGTATTGCTTCAGCGTAATTAAATTCTTCTCCAGACACAAAATCAATAAATCGATTAGTACGTGGATTGAAGAGTCCAGCGTCTATTGATTTTGAAACAGACAAAGTTGATTTGATAGTTTCCATGTTTGACAAACCATAGTGTGCTTCAGTTGTCTGGACAGTTGTAACTGATATTCCATCAGAAATCAATGGAGCAAGTCTGGAATAAGTATAGTCACTGATAATGCCTTCTGCATACGCCTCTTTTAATAAAGTTCCTTTTGGATTAGCTTTGGTGCTGCAAATACACCCAGTTTTCAAATTAAATTGATCAGTCAATATTGCTTCTGCTAAAGTTAATTTTTTCCCGGATGAAGCATGTTTCAATCCACAATTGCTATAGAGAATGTCCACAGCTTGCTGTTTAATATACTTTTTACGAACTGCATCCTGTAAAGAAATACCGCGTTTTGTTTGAGGATCTTTAATCTTTTTCTTCTTCAGATCAATCAGACCACTTGTAATAGCCATACCAAGGGAAAGCTGGTTTGAATCCAAAAGATTTACGATAAACCAATGCGACGAAGAAGACGGCCAGGAGGGACCGGAATGTGATTTGGATGTGACTATTTGCGTTTGTGCTCGGCTCACTGTTTCCAGTCGTCGAGTCTCACTAGGAATGACGCTGGCTAGGTCGTGTTCACTTCTAAGAGATTGCATTGTAGTTGGAGAAGAAGCAGTTGGGGCTATATAGGAGGAAGAGATGCAGACATCGGTGACTTGTGTTTGGAAGCTCTCAATCTGAGGTAAATCTGTTGGAATATCTGGTTGGGTAATTTCGGCGCTCGATAGAATCTTAACAGAAAAATTGCAATTTCTATCAATTAAAAAGTGTCAACATGTAAGTAAACATTTGAGGTTTGTCAATTAAATCAAATCAAATCAAAACAAAAAATAATTGTATTAAGAAATTTTGTAACATTATATATTATATGAGTGAATAAATAATTCTTTAAGTTCTCGTGAATTACAGTTTATTCAGTTTTGTAAAAGAATAAAATGATTAACAAATGTAGATAAGGCTGGCTATTCTTGCGTCAATGTAGAATATTTTATAAATACATAAATTATTAACATGTGTTAATAACAATCTCTCTTGTTTATTTTTAATTAGCAAAGGTCACTCTATGAGTAAAACCTACTTGATTAAAGAAGATGATTTTGTCTCTGAGATCGGCTACTAATGTTTCATAGTCTTTATTCATCTTGGTGACCTCACTAGCTACTACTTCCACACATGACTGAACACGTGCCCTTTTAGAATGATCAACTGCAGACATTGTGCCGGGATGAACCGTTTCTATATCATCTTTAAATTGTTCAGTAGTTTCATCATAGCGCTAAAATAAGGTAAGTAATAAACAACATGTTATGCAAGTAAAACGTCTGCAAACTTAAAAGACGCTAACTAGTAAATTGTTATGTTGACTATTATTTCAATTTTACCTTATACATAGTGCAATAAATAAATAGGTAAATCTCATAAATTAGCAATAAAACTAGCATAAGACAGTCTAGACCATGGATTATGTATAGAACAGAGGTATAACTTTTGTGAATGTTGAATTGTGAAAATAAAAAATAAATCCGAAAACTGTTGAGAAACAATAATATTAATCTTACCACGAAGTTGATAAACATAGGATTACTGTAAAACTTTATCTTCTTCCAAATGCGGAAAGATTTGCACATTAACTCACCTTGCCGGACATTATTGAGGCTGCACCAAGTGTGTTCAGTTTGTCCATATCTGGTTTCACTCGGAGCATCTCATCAAACAAGGCTCGTACCCGTTCAGCCACTACTATTTGCTCTTTGACATCTGCTCGGGAGGATAACTGGGTCTGGCTCTTGGAACGTGTTTGCAAACCAACAAGCCACTTAGAAAGTTGCTTTAGTTGCACTTTATATTCGCCAAATGTTTGGACACAGTTTGTCAAGCAATCCAACCTATCAATAATAAAATTAAATTAAAGTATTAACAGCCACCCTTATTTTAGTATAAAAATATGCATATGTATAAGGTTTCAGGAAAAATGCGTTTTTTGACCAAATATATCGAAAGAGAGACAGTCCCATGATAAAAATATCTAGGCAATATTGTTATGCACTGAAAAGTTTTGTAACATTTTAACTTTTCTCAATTGATGGTTTCGCTTTTAATATTCACCTATCTGAAGAAAACATTTTTTCCGGGCATACAATGTATCCTGGAGAAAATTCCACAATTTCGTTTATACAAAAAAAGAACAATGTCGATTTGGTATATTTCTTAACCATAAAATAAAATTTTGTTTCTATTTTACTTATCATTTAATTTTTGGCTTACCGCGTATCAATTTGAATTCGTACTTTCGACCATCGCGATTGAATGGACCTCATTGTTTGTTCTAGTTTTGCCACATCTCCCATCTTTTCTTCTGGAACTGGCTTTGTTTTTCTTGGCGAATCTCCATTCAACAGACTACTCTCCAGTGTATCATCAGGCTCCTGTCTTGTATTGGTCACACTTATGCGTAGTTGAGCCAAATCTTCAGGCAGAGCATCCAGTTCCGGTTCGAGACTTGACAAGTTGGTCAAAATTTCCTGCAAACAAAATAATTATTAATACAAAAAAATATAAAAGGAATCCAAAATATTATGCAAACAAAATATTTCAAACTACAGGTTCTTCCCTCTTTCACTAAATAATCATATTTATGCAGTTTAAGTGCTGTTTGTTTTTCTGTGTAAACAAATCAATAATTTTCTACACCGTACCTCAACCTGTCTTCTCAATCTCCTCATTTCTTCTAGTGATGCGGGCAAGTGAACAGCCTGGTCAGCGGCCAATGACAGTTCAGCATCAGTGACGCATTGATCAGATTCATCCAGTCTTGACAGAGCCATTTCACTGGCCTTGAGTCGCACCACATAAAGATGTGCCTCTGCCCAAACACGATCCCACTCGGCTAATAGGGATTGTAAGCTAGGAGCTAAATGCGAAGTGGAGCTGCCGCCGGATTTGATTGCAGATTCTAAGTGTTCAACTTCAGGTTCGTGACTCTGCAAACTCGTTT
This sequence comes from Parotoplana pacifica, assembly GCA_034780595.1. NCBI lineage: Eukaryota > Metazoa > Platyhelminthes > Proseriata > Otoplanidae > Parotoplana > Parotoplana pacifica. The sequence continues at coordinate 9,835 of JAUYWI010108072.1, forward strand.
CGAAATCCTAAAATAGGTATACTTATATACAGCCTGGGTTTCTAAGTATACTTTTATAAAACGTTTGATACGTAGACAAAATACCTGAATATCACCTTCCTATCCAATTACTTTAAAGACCAATGGATAAAATTAAAATGTAATAAATAAAGAACAGTTTCTTGACAATCATCTAAATAAATTTAATATACACAGTGCTGATAAATTTGGCATAATTATATTGACAACCAGATTTAAATAAACATTTACTAGGCAAACCCATCATACATAGAAAAATAAAAACTGACTGCCCCCCCATATTTTATATATTTACAGCCATAATTCAAATATGACATTTATTTTCACCTTATGTTGCAGTACGATATGGTCTAATCCTGCCGCTTCTCTTGGTAAAGGAGCCGCCATCTTGGCTCGAAGTGTAGTACGCATAGAACCTACTAGACGCCTCAAGGCCGCAACACGTCTCTCTATGTCATCCACTACTTCAACGGCCTGATCTGATTTCACTCCATTCCCAGATGCATTCGGTTGGGCTGTCAGTTGTGCAAAATAGGAATTACAGGCATTCAGGTCAGCTTGGAATCGATCAAGATGGGGTTTCTCTAAGTTGGCGCACTTCATATCCAAAAGCAGACGATCGGCGTCTTGGTTTAGAGCCTCGATAATGTTCTGACGTCGACCAACATCGAGTAATTGGAATTCTTCGGGTTTCCAACCTTTGACAACACGCATTGTAGCCTGGAGTAAATTCTCCTTCAAGTGCAACTCTCGGGCTCTCCATAAATCTTGAGCGTGATTGAGTTTGACAGAAAGTGTATGTGCAGTCTTTAGGCCTTTATCACAAGGTCCAGGTATTACAAGACACACAGCTGGGACTACAAATTCCCCATGACGTTGTGTTCGCACCTAAAATGTATACAAATCTGAATAGTATGGATAAATACAGAGAGCAGGTAAAATATCAAATTCTAGGAAACTTTCGAGTTGAGTCATCCTAAAAGAGCCAATTAACTAACATACTAGCTGTTTTCGTATGATACTGTAATGGTAATTAACTACAAAAATAAAAAGTTATTATGTATTATGAAAATAATATTCAAAAACAAAATGCAATTGACTGAAAACTATGAGTTAATTTATATCACTATTAAAGATGTCCTTAGTCCTCAAAGATCATGCTTAGAATACTAACTAGAAGATTAGAAGCAAAAGCAAATACATACATTGGACAAAGTCAATTTGGATTTAG
>JAUYWI010108083.1:0-22008 GCA_034780595.1 Parotoplana pacifica
GCCCAATATGCCTAAGAGAGACGCCCCCTTACTAAGAGGAAAGCTGCAGCTATAGAATTCCTTAACACCCTAGACAAAACTGATTACGAAATTTTCACCGATGGGTCAGCAGAGGAAAGAATGTTCAACGGAGGGGCAGGAATGAAAATTGAAAAAAATGGGTATAAAGAGATATACTCGGTCCCAGCTGGGAAATGGTGCTCATTAACTAGAGCAGAAATTATCGGCAGAAAAGAAAACATCAATAAAGTTTTGACAAGAAAAACGAATGAAAAGTCCATCAGAATCTTTCTCGATAGCAGGGCAGCGATCATGAAGATTAAGAATGCCTTCGATAGAAACAGAGATATCTACGTCTGCAACATCCTCAAGAACATCAAATCACTCCAAATGGCCAACTATAAAATGAAGCGCCAATGGATTTCCTCACATTGAAATCTGGAAGGTAACGAGGAGGCTGACGGTGCGTCAAAAGAGGGAAGCAAGATGAATCAAACATTTTGTGAAGTTGACCTTGAGTCTAAAACAAAGAGATATGCAATGATTGGAAGAATCGACAAAAAGCTGGAACCTCCAATGAAATAGAAGATTTAGATCTAATTTTGTTACTAGAAACCTCCCAAAAAAGAGGCAGTCACCTACCACCAACTAAAGACAGAGAAGAGTCCCCTCCTACAACATTACCTCTTCAAAATCGACAAAGAAATTTCTCAGACGTGCAACGACTGCAACTTGGGGAAAACACTATATCACTTCCTTCGACAAATGGAGAAGCATTAGAAGGAAAATCTTTCCCGAGGCCACAAGCCCCGATTATTATTTTCTCGACTCGGCGAAACTAGTGAAACATGTAGGAAGGACTGGGCGCTGCTAAGGTCCGGTACCAGAAGAAGAAGTAGTAGTGTGTTGTTATCATATTCAATTGGTATATTTTTATGAAACAAAATTTCTTACCACAGGTATTGACAACTTTATTAAATTTTTTGCTTCATTTTTAAATCCAAATGGAAAAAGTTTAGTAATGCAGTTATTCTTAAATCTCTTTTTTGTTTCTGATTCTTCATTTTGAAAATCTAGAACAATATTGTAAAAATTAAAATATATTATATATTTTGAATTGATATATCTACCCCAACTACAAAATGTTAAAAACTACGATATGTTTTGATATTAGTAGATAATAAATAACATTCAAATTGAACAATATACAAAATGCACGCTAAATACACCAAATTTGAGTCAATCGGACACACCTTAACCCTATTTACCCTGCCTTGAGCCGGACCGGCACACCCTATTCTATATTTTAAATACCTTTTTAAAAACGTTTACAATTTATCTGAAACTTCATAACTATTGCCAAATATATGTTTGCTACCATTTTACCAAATTTCATTAAAATTAATAAAATTCAAGCGAAATTATAGAGCCGCAAAAGTGAACTACGTGAATTAGTCAATGGAGAGAGAAAAATCAACCAGAGCGCAAGCGTTGTCACATATGTATTGATCGAAAGCTACCACACTTGTCGTACTCGTAGCGATAATTGTAGATAATTTGAACTCTAATATCTTATCGTCTGTATAGGTACATAATACTATTATGCTAACATCTGATGCTGATTGTATATTTCATAGTTTCTCGTATCGTAAGTATGTATTGACTTTATGTATTCAGTCAATAAAAGCAAATTTTAAAAATAAAAAATAATTAAATGTTTATTACGATCAGCAATGAAAATTTTTAAAATAAATATTCCAATAAATTATGTACATTTCATTGTGAGCCTCTGCGGCAAAAGGCAGTAGTTAACATTCGAAAATAAGGCAGAGTAAATAGGGTTTTAATTGTTCAATCTCATGACGTATCGGCTCTTAGTTCAGTTTCCTTATAGATTTTTTCAAACATTTTTTGTTGAGAAATCTTTCCAAGGTATTACCTTTGTACCAAATTTAGTCCAAACCATCCATGGGAAAATATAATATCCTGGAGGGGTGCTCTGACTACCACATGTAGGAATAGATAAGTAGAATTAGATAAGCGTTCTCAAAAAAAACTTCCTGATTTTATTTGCATTAGTGACAGTGATTTATTTTCTTCATTTTTGATATATCACAAAGATTCAAATCAGGAGAATATGGGCTTGGTCATTTGATAACCAGGTCTGTGATTTTATTGGTTTGAGGAGTTCTTTGTCATGATCTTAGTGATATTGTTTTTAATTGTTATTACACATACATGTTTCATCTAATTGTTTTAATCTATTAGTCATATTAAATATATTTATACATTTTACTAATAGACGTAACCTACTCATCTAAATAAAACCTAAATATTTGAAGAGTGTGCATAACATCAAATATAAAGATGACGGCAAGCAAACTGAAAACAAGTTCCATTTTATTTTTTAAACTACCACATACATTTTATTTCTTACCATCGTAATTTTGAGAAAGAATATCAGTTGGAAATGATTGGTATGATTCAGGATTTTTAGCCAGAAGATACTGGAATTCGTTTTCTTGATCCATGGCTTACAGATTTAGATATCACTCGAAATTTCACTAAATTAATTTTAGATCCAAATGTGATGATATTCAAATTATTTATGCAAATGAAATATAGTTGTATGGTTTCAAGTACTAATTCAATTATATTTTATCTATATATCTTAACCCTTCATTATCACATCTAAAAATTCAACCTCAAGTCAAAGTAAATATAAAAACAATATGTACGTCAAACAATGGAGTTTGTATATCATCAAATAGTTAATTTTATTAATATTTTGTAAATAGCAGGTACTTATATTTTACACATTTTAGTGAAAACCCAGGTAAGCAATTAACGGTTAAACCCATAGGTGGGGTGGATAAGTATGCACCACAGGCATATTCATGTGCGTCAGTTAAATGAAGAGTTATGATTAGAATAGAATGGTGAATGTACTTGACTTTTCTTCATTTTTTATATACTTACTTTTGATGTAAAAATAAAAATTTCAAATATACCTATCTTGTACTTTTGTAGTGGTAACATAACACTAGCTTATGCACCCTAAAATAAGTTACTACAGGAAATCTCGACTTAATAAGTTAAAGCAATTATAAATTAATTTAATTTTATATTTGTTTTTTAATTTTATTCAAAACAATAATGTACTAAAAAATCAATAATGTGCCTATGACGTCATGAAGTCAAGAAATTTGCATTCTCTGGTTTGCATACTTCCCAAATTTCAATTAAGATAAAATTTGGCATACTTGATCGTTCCGAAAAATAATTAAGATTTAGATTTGTACTTTTTCACAATAATATATCTCATCAAAATCATTAATATAATTTTAAAATCACCCAGTGTGTTTGCTTTTAATTTATGTATATTGAAAAATCTAGTTTGTATATCACAGACATGCCTAACTATGCTAAACGGTGTATTACTTCTATTAAAAAATAGTATTTATGTAAATGCTTTGAAAAAAAGCTTATTTAGTTTTAGTCATTTCCATTAATGTATGAGCTTTAATTCGTAGCTAAGATTTGTACTTTGTACGCATAGTAAACATCTATTGTCATTGAAAGTTATTGAAAGCACAAATGAAATCAGACTAAATTCAGTAAGATGCTATTCATATCTCTTGTAGGTACTGATTTTTTACACTACATGTGTGCATTTACTTACGCTTTGAGCACTCTATTGTAACGAAACGCATTATAAAAATTATTTCGAACAAATAAACAATATAAACAATAAATAAACATTTCGTTTTTTGAGTGTTTCCATGTAACTATTAAAGTGGCAAGTCCAATATGGGTCGAATCCACGGCTTCGTGGCTCAATTGTATTTGGTGGCTAAGTGCAATTGGATACTACTTAGTACTACAGACCGGATTGACCTAAAAGTCACACGCAGGGACTGCGTAGCGCAATTGGTTGTGGGGGGACACTTTTTCATTTTTGCGCCGGCCTCCCCCACCCAATTTTTTTATCCCAGCTTGAGATTTTGATAAAAAATATGAGGTAGTACATGACAAATTTATTGACTGAAACATTTTAAAACTCTCAATGACACAAATATTAGAGACCAATAAACTTATAATATAAACCAATGTCCGAGAATTACTTTAATTCAAATATTAATGTTTCTACAATAAATGTGTAGGTATATATCTAATCACGTCAATTTGACAGTTTAGAAAATGTAATATGTGGCATAAATAATTACTTCATTACTAATTTAGCAATAATCTATTGGAATCAGTTAATTCTGGTATTTGATTGGAAGTTATTTTTTCAAATTGATATAATTAAATGTATATGTATTGTGAATGTATTACAAATGTTTTGCCGGCACAGGTGGCCGGAAGGCCAATTTGAAAATACATAATAAAATGGCCGGTATATGTAGAGCTGTTAGCAGCCTATTGAGAACCGGTGAATAAAAGGTTATTTTTATAAACAAGTTCTGTCCGAAGATATACTTGCTAAACCAAACACGTGGTCAGGATGTTTTTGATGCCGTATCTACAACACTAAAACGGTTTAACATTGCCCTCATGAAGGTTTGCTCTCTAACAACTGATGATACACCATCAATGACAGGATGCAATGTTGGGTTCACGACACTTTTTAAAAGTAGGAATGACATTCTCAGCTATCATTGCATCATTCACTAGGAAAATTTGGCGGCTCTTCGGTGCAAAATGTTTGATGAAGTCATGAATGACATTATTTATCTGGTAAAATTTATTCATACAAGTGCTTTGAACCATAGACAATTTCGCAATCTGCTGAATGAGTACGACACTAACTATCACGAACTTATCAGGCATACAAATGTACGCTGGCTCTCGAGAGGGGAAAGGTACTAAATCACTTTTATCACCTTCTTCAGCCGATAAAAACGTTTTTAAATGAGCGAAATAGTCTGCCCCAGTCAATTAACGATATATTGCCCAAATTGTCTGATCGAAAATGGTTAGAGATTTCCGCATTTCTAGCTGATATCACTTCACACCTGAATTAACTTAACCTTGAACTTCAAGGAAAGGATAAATTGATCGTGAGTTTATTCATGACTACTTTTCACTATAAAGTGTTGCTATTCAAAAACCATCTTCTTGCTGGAAATTTGAGCCATTTTGAAAGACTCAAAAGACTACATGATGACCTGGGTTTTACTCTGAAGTGTTTAAAACAATTTGCAAATTGTTTGAATAACTTTGAAGAGGAGTTCAAAACTCATTTTGCTGATTTTAGACAAAACAAAATTCTCATTACATTGATAGAAAATCCATGGGTCATCGTACCTGACAAATTATCCGATTGCATGTTACCAGAAGACATTCTTCCGCAATGTCAAATGGAACTATTGGACTTACAATCCAATGAAGTGCTGAAACGAACACATATGCATGAATCTCTGCAATTATTTTGGCAAAAAGTCCACTATCAAAAGCTAAAAGATGTGGCAAAGAAGTTTTTTCTATGTTTGTATCAATTTATTGTTGTGAATTTACATTTTCTTCTTATTTTTGTGAAAAATAAGTATCGTAACAAACTTACCACTCAACACACAAGTCAACTCATTAAGGCTGCTGTAACAAAATTTGGAGCCTAATTCTTCAATGATTTCTGACTTGATACAGTCACAGCCTTCACATTAACGTTTTGTTTTATAAGTTGTTTGTTGTAATGTACATATTACAGCACCATTTATTGTACCATCTGGTTCAACCTTAAATTTATGCATACAATAATCACGTATTTTTACCTACTAATAATTATGTGCTAAGTCACATTGAACCTTTAACATATTCAATTGTTCAATTATTTTATACTTATATAATTTTACAAGTGCCGGTACTTATTTACAAAATCTTAGAAGTGACCGAAAACTATAAAAAGGTTGCGGAACACTGTTAAAACCATAGTTCTTAATACTATATACACATAGGCTAGCAGGAAAGCATCCTAATGACCCATTTCTATATATTTAATTTTTACATGAAATTGTAAAAGTTTATTGAATGTTTCAAGCTGGAAAAAGTATTTGATTTGATTTTAAAAGATCTAAATATTAACACTTATTTAGCTTCGTCCAATTGAAAATTGTATCTGAAAAAATCAGCAGTTTATTACCTACCGAATACTTTTCTTTTTATGTTGATTAAAATAGATTATATAAAAAACGTTAAATAAAATGAAAACTGGAGTAACCTCCGTATATTTATAGTACCTAAAGACATATGTATGTACATATTTTATTCATTGGATAGATTTATATTGAAAATTATACAATTTTATTAAGTTGTTATGAATTCAATAACCCTGCAAAGGGAATTCAGTATTTGAAAAGATAAAGGGAAATACCGTGATTAATCCAGAAAAGATAATGTATGACTATTTTACATCTTAACGATCTTTTCTCAGTTATTGTTATTTTAAGGAAGTTGTTCTAATGTTATTTCCTATGTTTTCAGTTTAAAATATAAGAAGAAAAACAGATCACTTGGTTGTTAAATTATGAAAGATGATAATAAAAAGTGTGTATCCCTATTTTTAAAAACGTTTCAAAGCAACCTGAAATAGAGAAAAATAGTTTCAATATTAGATATATTGGTTTTGATTAAAAGTTCATCTAATTAAAATAACAAGATACTTACCTCATGCAACAGCTATTTTACATTTTAAATGTTTTGTTTATGCTTTTTATTTTGAAATACCGTATTATTTTGTTGCATTGAATTTTATTGTATTGCTTGCAATCATATCCCACTAACCCATCTCTACCCTTCATTCTCTTTCACCCTCCTTTCAGCTTCCTCCTCCCCCCGCTCCGCCCCCTTCTCTGCCCCCTGCCCCCATCATCCCTCGTACGCGGCCTCTACCCCAAACGCCTGACACTAATCCACCGTTCTGGGGAAATTTACGCGGTCCATCTCCAGCACCTCTGGTTCGCACCGATCCACTTCCTGTCGCAGTAGCTTTCACAGAGACCTGGGACGCACGCTTTGTGGGCACCGAAGAAATTTGTATTGAATCTAGTTTGTCAGGAGAACTTAGTATGGCATTTCCTGTGGGTATTTTGAAGTCCATCACTGAACCTGGGGCGACATTGCATCCTCTTCTCTTCAAAATTGTCAATGCTTCTCGTGTACGGAAATTGGTCATCAATGCTAAATTAGTGAATGAGTAAGTCAGTGGTTACGTACATTTTTTTGTTTGATGATTCGTAGATAACGAGGTGGTCACACACCCACCCACCAAGGATTTTCAAAATTGCTCAGAAACGACCCAACCGGTTTTCATGAAATTTGGTTCCTTTTTATCAAATTCTTTGATGTATAAAAGTTTAGGGTCCGACCCCACTTGATCATGTGATTCATGTCCTAACTTTAAAGGAGTCAGAGGCTCATGTAGAACTGCGATAGATGAACTTATCATTTGGAAATCTAAATTTGATAAAAAAATGTAAAATATTTTTAGGTTAGTGTCCCAAATGAACCTGCACCATAGAAATCTACTAAGATACAAAAATTAACGCTAGGGTCGATATGCGGTCACACGGTTGGGTCATTAAAATGTTTGGGGTTATATAATTTTGATCGGGAAGATCTAAAGGTCCATTAAATCAAATCTGCATACTTGTTCTATAAACACAATGCTTCTACTTCAGGATTAAAGCTAAATTCATTTTTGGATATATATTTATCTAAGGTTTACTATTAATTGTTAAAGTTTATTTTCGCCATAAATTTGATTTATGATAATCAGTGTGAAATCTAGCTTGTCTATTAAGTGGGTGTAGTTTAAAAGAAATATTGTAGTAGACATCAAAATGAATTAGTTTATCTTATCTAGAATTCAATATTGGTTTAGTAAATTGCAATAGGTCACTTTCATATCCTGTCTGTTAGTTTCTAAATCAATAAATCTAATCAATTTAAGATATACAAAAGAAGTCATTACATTTACACTGTTATCTAGTAATGAAGTGGAAACGGAAAGTATGTTATCCATATTCTTGGGTATCGTTTAAATATTATTTGTGTAATTTGAGATAGCTATAACAAAAGCATAATTTTCGCATTTATTAATTAACATAAAGATAAAAGGTTAAATTTAACCTCTAATAATACCTATGATGATAATAATGCAAAACTATTAGACCATTAGATATTTTCCATTGTTTCAAAATATGATGTAGGTAATGTAGATAACAAATAATACATTGAAAATATCATTACCATTGATAAAATTCCAATTTCGTCCGTAAGGCAGATAGGGTCTGTTGCTACTGCTAACCGGCGACATAGAGCAAAATTTAGGACCAAAACAGAAGAAAAGAAAATCTATTGAAGGTACTCCAAATCAATACCAATGGACTGAGAATGAAAACGGACGAGTTCAAAGAATTGCAAGCAAATAACAAGTAGATGTGATCATCATCCAATAAACGAACTTCACTAGTAAAATTGACACACCTAAAATTAAGGAGTATGTCGAGGTGACTAGAAGAGGAAGAATGCACGAAACACCACACGGAGGAGTAGCTATTTACATCAAAGAAGATTCTAGATAGAAAACCAACTTCATGACGAACAACAACCTCGGAGGAAGTGGAAACTCTTATCAGAAGACGGGAAAGTAGAATTCAAGATCCTGAACATATACGTACCAAACATCGGAGGATGAGAGGAGGACAACAGAATGGATAGCTTTGAGCCTACACAGCTGCCTAACGATAGCAATAGAATTATCACAGGAGACTTTAAACTGCCATTACCACGCCTGGGATTAAATTGACAAAGAGGATAAAAGAAGAGAAAGAACAAGCAATATGATTCTCTGAAACGACAGAGAATTTGTAAGAATGGAAAGACCAAATGCAAGAAATTTAAAAACAAGATCAAAGAAACGAAAAGGAAACTGGAGAGAATTTACAGAAAATCTAAATCCTCAAAAGGAACCCAGCAAAGTGGCAATTGAAGGAAACATTTAAACCAACAAAAACGGAGCGATAGTAGTTGAAGACAAAGTGTACTCAAGCGACAAAATAAAGCCTACCTATTCATTAGGGAGCATGCAAAGGTCAGTAGACTTAAACATCACCAAAAACAGTACATTACAATGAGGAACGAAGTGAATCAGGAACTCAAAAATGAATGTGAGGCGGCAAACAAGTCTATAGCATGTGCTAAACCTTCTCAATCACAGAGCTGAACAACGCAATAACAAATCTACCAGACAATAAACAAGTGGAGAAGACAGCATCCTAATCGTAAAGATGAGGTGATTGTAAGACATTACAACAGGGCACAGTTTCTACCTCAAATTATACCGGAACGTCTCAGTGGAACTGCGTGCGGCATCTGCGATATCAGAGATCACTACGCGCATCTAGACTGGAATCTAGACTGGCAAACCAACATCACCGTTGACGATTCGATTGAGCAGATTCCTTCAACAAGCCCTGGAAGTCGCCTCCCGATAGCTGGTGGTAACTGGAGAAGATTGGGTTTAATCAAACCTTTGAGAGGCAAAGGTGTGAATGGCCTATTGTATGCATAATATTGGTACTAGAAAGCCCTGCGGTTACTCAATGAATTTTCCTATACTAGAAAAATATCGGTTCCAATAATTGCTTTGATTCAATTCAAACTTATACTGCTAACTTGTATTGATATTAGAAGCAACTAAAAAATGGCATAGTTCACGGAAAATAGGTTTTTGTGGAAATAATTTTGATAAAGTTTGGTATTTAATCATAATTTTAATAAATTATTAAATATTTTTACGACAACTTATTTCCTGTAAACGTAGACCACGCTAATTAATTGTAACATCACCAGAAATCAGTAGTATTAATTATAATTGAATCGAAGCATGTATTTTTCAGCATTCTCTTGCAGATTTTTTAAAGTAATTTTTTTACTTCTGGCTCCTCCAAGGTCAAAATTGGGACAAAAGTTAAAAATACTCTTAAATTAGTTTATCAAAATCCGTGAAGATTATCTATAACAAAATGTCAACGTATTGTTTTTTAAAGTTTCATTTAAATTACAATAGGTTTAAATAGAAGATATATTATTTTTCTATTAATGGTTTTTTAATGTGTTAAATTGTTCTCTTTGCACAGCGATTTAGCTGGACCGGAGATGTACCAACTGTCCATGAATATGACAGCATTGGCTTCCCACTTACGTGCCATGCGTGACAAGAATCCTACTGCCAATTATTTCAATGTAGAATTGTGCCGTTATGAAGTGGTTGTGCCCTCATCTGTTCCACCACCGCTTTCCATGACTGTCTTTTGGAAGTGTGAATTGGAAACAACCGATTTTAGACTCAATTATTCACAAAACTGGCCGCTCCCCTCTGTGCCATTGTCAGGACCGGTATCCCCACCTGACATTAGAATTCATATGCCAGTAGATGGAGACGTCACCCAAATGGTTAGCAGACCTATGGGTGCTTGGTCTAAGGAACATGGTCAAGCTAGCTGGAGATTGATGCCCCCGGCTCCTTTGGATAACTCTATAGCACAGGAACAGAGTGGAAATATCAGAGCTAAATTCTCACTTTGTAATGGTCCAGGTAGTCCCCAAACTGTTGATGTGCAATTTATTTGTGAGAGCATTCATGTGAGTGGTGCTCAGTTAGAATTAGTCAGTCCTGGTTATAGACTTTCACTTTGTAAAAAACGACTTGTTTCCGGTAAATACTTCTGCCAACCAGAGCATGGTGTCAGATTTGTATAGTCATATGTATATTACTGAATTTGCCATTAGGTACCATATAAGCGTGGCTTATTTATTGATGAAAACAAATCTGACAATATAATTCTTTCAAATTTATTTGTGATTTTAAAGAAGAATATTAAACAGTATTTATTATTCAGGTAAAAATACTAAACAGTTTGTTGCCAAGATTGATTTTATACTTCGGATGTTATGATTAAAGATTTCATCTGACTACTTTTGATTTAAATTTGTAAAGTTTTGTACAGATACCTTCTACTGACTTGAACGTTGTATGCATCTATCTAATTTATAAAATCGACTTGTGTGCAGGGAATCTCTAAGTCCAGTTTTTAACCGGATTTTTGTTTTGGAGACAAAGTTTCTTTAAAGTTCATAATTTCTTTCAATTTCATGCAGTTTATGAAAAATGACATTTTTTGTAATATGTTGCTAGATTCCCTGTATGTGTATAATGAAATTATCTGAACTATTATTAATTTATTAGTAAGAAGAGAAATAAATGCATTGTTGAAACCATTGATATTAAGAAAGTTGAATATTTGCATTAAACTATTTATATAACAAGTATTACCTATGTAAATTAGGCAAACCTTTTGGAGGATTGTGACATAAGAAACTTCAATAGTGCCAGAATTAACAGCAGTGACAATTACTGGCATCAGAATTATGAGGAATAGCATAATGAAAAGATTAGATAAAATCAGAGTTACTATTTAGTCTTAAAATCTGGATTATTGGATTAATTAGATTCAGACTTAACACCAATATCAAAATTGGTAGTATCTAAAGGATTAGGAATTGATTTAGGGATGAATTTTGGTGTGTAATTAACTAAAATAAAATTGACACTAAATTCATATAAATCAGAATTATTAATAATATATTTGGAAATAATATTTTTATGTGTATTAAAAAATGTACTTAATTTTCTTAAAAGAAATCTTAGCGGATATCAATGAAAGATGTATTACCAAGCGTAAGAAAAATTGGATAAGTCACATATTGAGATACCTACTGAAAAAAGGTTATTGAAGGCAGACTTCTAGAAAAAAGAATTCAAGAGAAACCAAGAGGAAAATAATATGAATTTGTAAAAGTGTCATATTCAGATCTTAAGGAATTGGCACGTAATAGGGAACAGTGGAGAAAGTAGAATTCATAGACATGGACCTGCCACAAGGCATATATAGATTAATTAGTCTATGATTAATGGATGTACTATGAACAAGAATTGATCTACTAATAAAATGTTATTTCCGAACAACTTTTATATTATTCTAAATAAGTTGTTTATTTGAATGGAAATGTTGTTTTTAATGTATTTTTCTATATCTATACATTATGCCTAATATGTATTAAAATTTTAGGTTTATATTTTAATAATGATACAGATAGGTGTAGAATTGTTGATGCCACGTTGTTATGAAATGGAAGTAAAATTTCAATTGAAATTGCGTTTGAAATTATTGGTAGATTTGTTTATGCTAATTATGAGCATAGTTTATGTTTGCTTTTGTTTTTAATTTAAAAATACGGTTTATTTTGTATTCCATTTTTATTGACGCCATATAGAACATTAGACAAACTGTGTTTTTAAAGGCCTGTCAGCGAACGAATGAAATATTCAATAATTCCCTATGTTTACCGATACAATTTGCAATTCAATTTTGCGTTCCAGAAAACTTATTTATCGTGTGGTCGTCACTAGTATCTCAACAAAATCAATAGGCATATGCTTCCAAATTGGAAACGAGCCAAACGACAATTTATCAATTTGAAATTTTGAACTATGCCATACCAAATGATAGGAGCAACAGTTCATCGCCTTATTTAGTATATCAGGTGGAAACTTGAATTTGTCTAATGTCGTATCAACACCACTAATTTTCCAAATATTTGATAAATTTGTTGTACATAGATGATAATGTGATTATATTCTTACTGACAATCTAAATAATGGACAAATTTGTTTTTGTTGGATTTGCCATTTACTGAAGTACCGTTGCATTGTTTTCCATGATAATTATTTTATTTAAGCAAGACGACTTCTAACTGCATATAATCGTGTTTTTTTATTTGTTCTTGTTTCCGAAATCAAAAAGTTTTTTTTAGTAATATGTATCTACTATTTATGATATTAATATTGTACTTATGGAAATTTAATTAGTTACTTTACTATTTCATTACATAACTATCGACATAATGAGTTTCAGTATCACCAAAACTTACTTACAAGTAAATTTACTTGCGAACTAATCATTGAAATTTGGTTTTGATTTTCTCAAAATGTTTCAAATTGTTGTGTTTCAAAATTCATTTTGAATTGTTTATGCCAAAATTTTTATTTAAGTATTCTGTGGCTTTTGGTAAAACATGATAAAGAATATTCATTATTAGTGAACAAAATCTTGATTTCACAACATTTGTGAATGTGATTTCATATTTGAATTCAAGACGTTATTAAAATTCTACGGATTTATTTTGTATTAATTTACCTGAATATTTATATTTATTAAATTTCAAATAGTTTATAAAAGAGAGTCAGAATTCTTTGAATTTACAAACTTATACAAAATTATTTGAAGTAATATTAAAAAGTGTCATGCCATCTGATAACGGTTAGTCATGAAAGTCTCCCAACTTTTGTGAAACGCAATGGGTATGGCATTCAATTCTGTTATTATATGGTATTCCAGAGATGGAATTATATTATCTGGAGAATCAATTTTAGTACATAATGGAATAGTGACCAATGGTTGCAGTGTTTGCGCCAGAGTTTGATGTTTTTGTGATTTTCAAAGTTCATGACCTTGTGCATTTTTTGTACTTTAAATAAATCAGTATATTTGATTCAACTTTCTCATTTCAAAGAATTCTGACTCATCATTATTTTCCACAGGTATCTGAACACTGTCTGTGATTTAATTGTATTTATTTTATTTTTATGATAACATTATTTAGTAAATTTATTAATAGTTTATTCTTATGACTTTCAAAATACTACTAAGCATTTTGTAAATATTTAAAATGTGTTTTAATAATACTGTAAATCGAAAGAAAATGTCTATCAAATGATGATATTCATGGATAGGTTAACCCTTCGTAGATAAGAGGGTCGGGTGGCCACCCATAGAGTTTCTTTCAAAATGGTGATTGAGGCGTCCAAATGTTTAATACATCTCCAATAGAGTAAGCTATCCGGATTTTGTTTTTTACGATAATTGTTAAAAAAAACATTCTGCTTATAATCACAGCTAATTGCAAAGAACTTTTATTGTTTTTATTTATAAAGATCAAATTTAACCCTTTGTTGATAACCTATTTCATTATATGCGGTTGATAATACCATACTTTCTGTGGATGGATTGCACTCAAATTTAGTACATAAGTATTTTAGAATGTATTAGGGTAAACGACTTTTTAAGAAAATCGGTAATGGGGCCGATAACGCCATAAGAGGGCCAACAATTAAAGTTTGTCAATTGACTTCAATTTTGTGTATAGGTCCATTAGATATTCACTAATGCAAATCCACAATTTTTTTAATGTTTAAAAAATCTAAACCAAAAATCCGATTATGCTCAAATTTGAGATTTAGAATTAGGAAGACAGAAAGAATGTATTAGAAAAGTGGATGCTTTAATTTTATGGTTGCTGGTCTGAGGGAAAGTCCATAAAAATTGTCATAATTAAATGGCTCTAAATGGTTTAATATGATATTTACATCAATTTTAGTCGTTTTGGAATAAATATAATTGGCAAAATTAAGATTCAGAAAAATCAATTTTTAAACACTTGACCAGTTCTCGGCCCGAAAGATTAATGGCTATAAATTGTCTTCTAAGGAATGTAATCATCCAAAATAGTTTACAATAGCTTATTATAATTTTCTCATTGAGTACAGTCACTAAAATAGATTTTTTAGGCCATCAGTGTATGCCAATTTCAGACATTGGGTTAAGACAATATTTATATTTTTACTTGGCACAGTAATAAAGTATCAGGATAAGAAGATGCACATGATTACGTAGTTTTGATTTGATCTTGAATAGTTATTTTTTTATTTTGGAGCTATATATTTTTACACAGCTTTTGGATAGATTATATTTATTTCTTATGCTGTCGAAAGTTTGCAAGATTTTAATATATTATGTTTCAATTTTGTATGTTTGCTGCAGTAAAATTGTCATGCCTAATTTGAAGGCATTCCATATAATTAAATTCTAAAAATGGTCACTTTAGCACAATAAGTTTCATAACTTTTGATTGGATCAATGTATTTTTTATGATATTTCTAACTATACTAATAAGAGTGTTGTGCATCTTTTTTGCCAATTAGAAAAAAAACGGATAAAATTTCTTATTATAAAAAGAAAAGAAGATATTGTTTCTGGCTCTCAGGTTGCACCATGTGGTCACATAATGCTTAAACGTGAAGTTGTTAAAATTTTTATTAGTTATAAATAATTTTAGAACCATTTAGTAAATAAATTTGAATTAAAATTTTTAACTGTCAGATATTTCTCCATATAGATTTATATATGGTCCACTGTGATCACAAAACTTTTTTGGATCAATATAATTTTAATGTGGAGAATATTATACAGTTTTTTCCAAAAAAAATATCCATTGGAACTTTTTTATCACAAAAATAAAAATATGATTTTTGCTTGGCACTCAGGTTGTACCCTTTGGACAAAAAACCTGTATTGATACCAAATATGACTCATATATGTATGTCTAATTTTGATATCAGAATTGACTTTTTCTTAAAAAATTAGACATCAAACAGTTGAAAATTTTGGATGAGAGTAACCAACTTTGAGATTCACCAGGTGACCTTGTGTGGGAGTATCAAAAACTGCGGAGCTCCACTTGCGACAATGTTGCAATATTTCACTTTAATTGGAGTGCCGTTTTCGAGTTAGAGAATAATATGTGCTAAGGGATACCACCATTTCCAACAAAGGGTTAATCAATTTATATATTTTTCTTAACTCTTCGGTTTCATTTTAATCCCACATTGTCCTCGCTAAAAACGTAGCACACACAAGTTTGTCCAATTTTCTTCAAAATTGATGTGTAGGTCCAATAGGCACTTAGTAACAACTAAATAATATATTTTTAAATGAATGATTAGCTATCAATGTTTCTTAATAGGATGCCTCAGTTTTATGGTTTTTAAACGTGAATTTATCCACATATAAATAGCTCGATTTGATCTAAAACAGCTTATTAGTTTCTGGGTCATTTATAGTGGTTTTGGCATAATTTCCTGCCCTAAAATTGAATTTCAGAAAAATAATTTTTACCAAGTAAGCTGGGTCCAGTTCTAAAGTTAGTGCACCTACATTTTTTACTTCGGATAAAGCTATGGATTTTTTACTTTCCATTAATTAAATATCCCATAAAAATAGATATGCCAATATATGGAAGAATTCTAATGAACTATTCATACTTTTATTTTACGAAATAAAATATTATCTTTTCCTATCTAAACACATAGGATTTACCATATATGGTTAATTTTTGGCACAAAATATTTCATAACTTTTTTCTGGTTCAATATTTCTTTATAATATCTTCTACAGTTGATGAACAGTTACTACTATAGAACGATATAAAACATATTTGAGAACTTTTTTTACTAAAAAATAGCGACGGCTCTCAGGTTTCACCCTGGTTACAAAAATCAATATTTTTAAAACCCCGGAATATATCAAACTATGAGGTGTTTGCAGAATACCTATTAATATTAATCAATTCTATTAATACCTATTTGGCTTCAGGATTGATTTTTCTTCAAAAAAGTACATTTTGGGACCAACTTTATTTTTTGAGAGGGCCGTCACTGAGCTTAGGAGCGTCGGACCTCAACATTTTTACACCAAAATTTCCTTAGGGTAATTTGGTACACTTATTCTAAATTTCATGCTAATCGGTTAGGTCATATGCTATAAACCTTAGGCTGTGGACGACTAGCGATTAAGTAGGTGAATTATGTAGTTAGGATTATATAGAATTCAGGTTTGATACATATTTGAGTATTCTACTGATCGGTACATAGAAATTGTCATTCCAACAGAACATGTGAGTACCTATGTAGGTATATACGAGTACGTATCTAATGCTAAGAATATTTGGCTCCACGTAAATCAATTTGCTATTTAATACTTTACTATTGATTTTCCATAGCTGATTACCTCGCAAAAGTTGGAAGTAGTGTTTATATATTGCTAAGTTGACTTGTAAGAAATATATTTTTAACCTAGTGTCGTTAAGTGAGTTCATTTTAATTATTTTTTTTAATTTGGTAGAGCTAGTTACATATTTAGAAAACTACATTAACTAGTTTATAAAATAAAAAATAAAACTACCATTTGCATATAATTTTATGTGGTCATCTACATATTCTACTAACAAAATTAATTGAACATAATTCGTGAGCAGTTTTATAGAAATTGAAATTTTTAAATGAATGCTCAGGTATAGGTACGTGGTTCTTTTGGATAATGTAAAAAAATACCTAGACAAAAATTTCTTTCAAATCCTTGTGGTGTCACTTAATTGAAATCCAAATTTATTTTTTTGAAACAGCCTTGAATAACTTACACTAAAAATTATACATTAAAGATACCATGAAGTCAGAGCTTATGTATCAATTTTTTCAAACTTTCATCAGCTCTATAATAAAAAAATATTCTGCGAATATGGAGATGCGTATAATTGTAGTTCTGACAAATACCCATGGGCACTGACCAGAAAATACCAATTATCTTGTAATAGGCCGATTCTATATGTTCTGGTTGTGGGCTGGAACCGGACAGTATCAACATTTATTGTATAGGTATTATATTATATATTAAATTTATGTATAGTTATTATTATATAGCTATGGGTATATCATTTCTGATATACAATATTATTTGTAGAATATTAATAATGCAAGAATGCTTGTACAGTTTATGTCGACGCTGTGACTATCAGACGATTACGCTACGATGTAGTCACACTGAATTATTACAAGTTTGGGAAACCTGTCGTCTCATATCTGGTGAAATACCCTTAATCACAACTCAGACAAAATCATTCCGAATAAACGATTTGTAAGTCTTTTTAAATGTGAATATAAACTTGATATGAATGCGTAATAGGTTTGGAGTAGGTTTGAAGATTTATGGATTAATTTGGTATATTTAGGTAATTCATGAATGTTGGTAAATCATCTTTTGAATGGACTACAAGAAAAAGTATTAAAAAGAGATTCATAAGAATATTTTTTTAAAGTATTATGTTTATCATTTAAGCAAGTTAGCTATCATCATTGTAATGCTGAAACTTGCTGATTATTCTGGTTAGGAAGTCGTACTCGAAGAGACAGCGACCTTAGCGGAATATCACTACTAGCTCTAATTGCTGTTCATTGAATAAAATATGAAGACTTAAATTGTGGCCACTGTAGCATTATTAGTGGCCTATTATTTTTGTAATGTTTTTTTTTCTTATTCGTATTTAATTTCTACTATTATCTAGCATATTGGAATGCGACAGTAAGTTTCCCTCAAAGTGGATTAGTGAATTTCATTCAACGGCTGATTATAAACATCACCATATTCTTATTTTACGAAAACTTCATGTCAAAGCCGAAACAAAACTGGATATGTAAGTATCAAGCTATTTTTCTTAGAAGTAGATTTTATATGATGCAAAGCATTCGATGTTAAATAAAGTTTTATGCTCTTTAGTTATTCCTTCCAATTTGTATTTGACTGTTAATTTTGTTACAATTATAGGCAATATCTAGAGCAACTTAGTTCCAAATGTGAGATTTTACACAAAGAAAATAAATTTTTAAAAGAACAGGTAATTATATTTCCAAATCACCTTTATATGTATAGGAAGTGCAAAAAAGTTGTTTTTTAGAGAGAAAAAAACTTATATTTCCGTCACTTAAAAACATAGATACCTAATGACAAGATAATGATAAATGGTAGGTGATTTGTTAGTGGGTCTTTTTGTTTCAACTTGTCTACTAGGCCAATTTCTTCTCTCTGATTTCTCTAATGAAATGGCAGATATTGTGGTAGATTTGGCTGATGCCGATGTCTTTGAGTGGAATTTCTTCTTGGACTGTCTGATTGATTTATTATTGTAGGTGTTGAAGACATGCTCGATTGTTTCGTCGACTTCTCCGCACCATCTACATAGGGACCATTAATGACACCAATCTTTCGTATTGTCCCAGCTATCGACTCTGTCCGCTTCTAAACTGTGCTATCATCGTTTGGTTGCATATTTCTAATTTACTGTTGAATTTGGTTCTTTTAGCTTTCATGATCATATACCTGAGGGTGGTTTTGTCCAGATTTTCTGACCATTTTCCATTAATTCTTCTCTTTATTGCTAACACCATCACCTCGTATCCGATGGATGCCGGTGTGGTCTGGTTCTATGAAGTCGAATGCTTCATTTTCAGCTCTGTCGATAAGTTTCGTTTTTTTCAATACCACTTTTAATGAGTGGGCCATTCTGTAAATTTCTGATCGTTGATTGAGTAATATAATGCTATGTTAGGGTCTCTGTGTATGTCGAGATTTGAGATTTCTTGAAGGTTTGCTAACATTACTGCCATTTCAGCTGTGTAGGGTGACGCCAGGTGCCCTACAGATGCATAGACTGTTGTATATTGACATTGGATCTCCTGGTCCTATTTCGTTCTTCACCGATCCATCTGACCAAATCTCCATATTATATCTGTCTCCTGTTATGAATTATCGTTGATTTTTAGCGCTATATTTGATCCTGATTTGCCTTTTTATTTATAGCTTTAATAGTATTCCATGCTTTTGTGGTGGTTGTGCTGCTGATCGTGCCCAGCTACTCTTCCCATGCTTTGCATTTGCTTATTTGGATAAATTTGCTAACCTTTCTTTTTTCGATCCAATATTTTCTTTTTTCTTCATTATGGATTGCCTCTGTTCTTAGTTTTTTCCGTTAATCAACCATGTCAGCTATTTTTACCGTCCACCACACCTTTGAGTCCTTTCTGCAGCATCTTGGAAACTTTCTTCCCGTAACTACTGGCCTTCCCGAACAAGTTGTAACTTTCTACATTGTTTAGTCGTCGCTTCCTTTTGGAGGTTTTCATCTACTTGTTCCAAGTGGATCACATTGCTTCTAAGTAGGTTTGAGATGTTTAGGCTAATTTCGTCCTCGTACACTTAGAAATATATGGGAAGATCTTCTGTATTAAAGGCTGCGAGCGTCTTCCAATTATTGGTGCAACATTGGTTTGCAAAAGTGGTGTGCTGCGTCTGGCGCTGTTGATACTTTGGAATGTGTGATCTCCATTGTGGCTAATTTACTATCGAAGTCGTTAATCCAGTTGGCAATGAATGTCTTGGCCAAGGCCATTTTCTTCAACTCTGATATTCCATAATGAATGATGAGCATTAAAATCCCCAGTAATGATTGAGTCGTTGGGAGTTGTAGACATTGATTTGCTCTAAAATTCTGAACGCTCTATTCGTCCTTTTGGTTCCAGATTGGGGTACATAGAAGTTGTATATTGTGCACTTCCGTTTTCCTGTGCAAGGTGATCACGACGTCTCTGTTTTGTTTATGCGAAACCCTAACTTATTGTTTTTCATTTTCTACAACGACTTCAAATGGTCTTGTCATTCCTTTTAATTCTTAGTCAGTTTTGTCTTATATTAAGGGGCATGAAGTATATTTTCTCCATCGGGGGCTTTCAATTTATGATGTATCAGTTGACGTTTTGCGTTTATTTGGCGTCTACACGGTTTTCTATTTTTCTGTTCTGAATACAGCTCACAAACAACTGTATCAGTCTAGCCTTGATTTCATTCTGCAAAACAAAAGTTTGTGTGAGGCTTCAAAAGCGCACTTAGTTAAGGTGGAATGAGAAAAAGTAAGATAATTGACTTTCTTTCTACAGAAGTGAAACGACTCTTTTGATGATTAATTTCTTATGAAGCAGTATACCTCATGTTCGAGAAAAGGTCAATAATGATGAACAGGTTTGGCTTCTACATCAATTTTTGTCTTGCTTCCTCAAGCCCGAAATTCTTTCCAGTGGCAGTATGTCACTCAAATCGGAAAAGTTAATAGCGGAATAAAACTATTTGAAGAGGAGTGAATGGTTCATTTGAATTCTTGCAAGAAGAGTACTCGTTTAGAATTTGAAAAGAAAGTTGAAAAAGCTTCTCTACATGTGCCATGTATCTTCAGAAAAAGATGCAAATGAACATGTATTTCTGCGATAGATCCAGATACTCGAGGTCACAATTTAAATCAATCGTAAATTTTACCCACACTAATCTCTACACATGAGAAAGATTGCCTTGACTTAGAAGTGCGTCAATATCATATCAAACAAATTCCGCCTTAAAAACCCTCACAACAAGGTATTGAAGTCTGGTAGCATTCTTTATCTGGCCAATTTCCTCTTCTCTATAAGGTATTTATCGCTCTCCTTTCTGTTTTCACGGGCTCAAAGTCGACTCTGCGTTCAGTATAGTGAATGATATATTTTATCATTTATCAAATGGACTGGAAATTAATACTGTGCAGGCAATCCAAACTGTCCCATATCATAGATAGGGTATTTCAAGCGTAAAGATATTCTGCACAATCCAGTGAATCCCTTACTTTCTCAAAATATGAGGTTTGCCTGGAAAGTGTCTCGCCAGAAACAAGCTGATATTCCGAGTGCGATTGACGTTGAAATAAAGCGTTTGGAAATAACGTTAACGCCTATTTCAAACGCATCGTCAAGTCAAGAATGTTTCCAATCGGTTCGACTGAAAAGAAAAAACACAAAGAAAGACTGGAAGCTTTAGCTAGTAAAAGACAAAAACTTGATGTCTTCTATAATTCTAATGGAACAACTCTCTATACACGTGAGACTATTCATCATTCAATTTACATGTTGTATATTTTATGTAATGAAATCTGACTTCCTAAGACATGTCATAATGATTTTTTAAAGTATTGCTGTTAAAGTTGTAATAGGGACATGGTTGTTTTATTTGTGAATTGCTATCTGATTTAATTATCCATATGTATACCCGCACTGTAATTAGTGTAGACCTTTTAGCTAAAATAAAGACAATGGCCGTGTTGTTTGTATTTTCTATCTGGTTACATTATAAGTCAATTCATTTTAAATATTTCCGGGAATCTTCGCCCCCCCCCCCTAACCCCCACCGGGGGCTCTGC
>JAUYWI010108084.1:0-11082 GCA_034780595.1 Parotoplana pacifica
TAATTCACCAGCGTCACCAGGTGTGTAGAGGAGGTCCTATGATATAAGAAACTGAAAGATAATACTGGCCAGGCTTGCATATCTGCGAAAAGGACATTAATTAGTTATCTTATTTTTCTAAATTTATTTAAATTTGAATTAACACGAAATTATTTAAAATTTTTGATCAGTTTATTATGCTAGGCCCTTGTGAATGACCTTTTACTGATTTAAAAATAGCTTATGTACAAAATAAATGAAATAAGATTGGCCAAAATGGTCTAAAAGACGATTAACTCTGGCAATAACTCAAATTTTTAAAATAAATCAAATTCAATAATGGTTTGTTATGGTTTTTAGGTTTTGTATGGTTGTATTTGGATATTACTAAGTAAGTAGGTGTTTCTGGACATAAATTAAATTATTTGTAGCTCTATTTAGAGGTACCTCTAAATAGAGCTACAAATCATTGTACTTATTGTTTACTACCTAGTAAACAATAAGTACAATGATTTTTGATGGTCCATTTTTTTCTCAACTCTGTATGTAGGTAGGTATTACCTTGAGTATTTTATATTTTTCACTTTGTTTGCTCTAAATTCTTTTTTTAATGATTTAATTTATGTACAAAAATATCTACCTATTTAGTGACATTGAGATAGCTATTATTACCAACACGACTATCTTATTTATTATAAAAAAATTGTGTTGACCATCTTTTGGGCCATTTTGGCCAATAGTTTACTAATAGTACATGATAAAAGTCTTCATTAATATTTTTAAGTACTTGAAATTTATTCCTGGTTTAAAATGGTGTCCAAGGACTTGTTTAAATACACTAACAATCCGTTACTAAGTTCTTCTGTTTGTTACTAAGTGACTCAACTGGCACCTAGGCAATGGCGAGCTGGTTGATATTTACTTTGCTCTGTAGAAAGGCCAGATCTCTATGTGTAATGGTGCCACAACTGATGACATTGAGCCACTGTAGGCGGGGCAGCTTGCTGGGAATATGAGCCAGTGGGCCACTAGTGATCTGGGCAATGCAGTACAAATCAAGCACTCTTAGTTGCGGCAGCGAGTTGATAATGGCGCTTAGTCCATCGTCGGTCACGTGATTACAGTGGGTGAGCCTGAGCGATTGCAGATTGGCGTGGTGAGCAACGATAGTATAAATGAGGCGGTTGGTGATACCGCTAACACAGAAAGACAGCTCCAGCTGGGTCAGAGAGAATTTGCTGTCCCTGAACATGGCTATCAGACCGGACTGGGTCATCTGATAACCTTGCACCAATGTAAGACTGGTCAGATGTGGCAATTGGCGTACAATGTCCAAGAATTGGATGCCCAGGTTGGTGCACTGATACAGATTCAAGCGACCGAGGTTTGTGCACTTTTGCAGTCCTTGGAAAGCGTCGTCTGTCAGTGGTTTATCTGCTATACGGAGGCGGACCTTTTTTTGTGTTGTGTGGTGCCGGGACCAGAGGTGTTGCAGACTGGCATCAGACACGCAGAGGTCTTCCAGATGGAGATTTTGTAGGAATTGCACGTGATTGGATAGATGGTGTACTGCAACATCTGTCAGACGTTTGCAGGAGATTATAGTGACGGAGTTGAGGCGTTGTACCTGCCGGCAAAGAGATTCGACGTCGTTGTCGGTCAGGTTCTGGCAATGCTGGAGGCAAATATGTTGCACCTGGGCCATTTTTGTGAGAGATTGAGCGAAGCATTCGGGCGTCAAAACGCTGTGGAAGATGGCTTCCTCTATATGGAGGTGTTGAAGGTGGGAACATGCATCCAGCAGCTGTGGAAGCACTTCGTTGATACACAGAAGCTCTTTGATGTGCAGGGCCCTAAGGTTGGGCTTGCGTTGAACACTGGCCAGTGCGTTGGTCGTTGAAAGGCCGGGCTTGTTGAGCTTGAAGTGAGTCCAGAACTGGGCGTCGTTACAGATGACATTCCACCTGCAGCATACGAAGGGGATGCTTTTGTGCAGGCAGAGGTTGTTATCAGCTGACTGGAGGTAGCGAAATATCCGTATTAGAAGTTTATCGGGCAGTGTGGAGGTATAATCGGGCTTTGTCGCACGTTGTTGGACGCTGAGATTTTCCATTGAATTGGTTGAAATTCAAAGCGTTTTGACTGTTTGATAAGACAGTTGTGTGTTTGTGACTGCTTAACTGTGTTGGAATGAATGAATGAATGAATGAATACAGTGATGCGTGAAGTAAAGCCAGACTGAACCAGCTATGTGACGGAGAGATATTATTGATTAATTGATACGGAGACCAATGCTGAGATCAATGAGAAATGCTCAGAGTGAACCTATGTATGTACCTCCACCAGAGTGAGTATTGAGATTAGCACAAGATGTGAATGTCATAATATTTATTTTACTACATCGGCTCTGTAGAGAAAACAGATAAGAGTTGGCGTGTAGGAGGCTGTGCTAGGAAGCAGAGTTGTTTGAGTTACTGCAGAAACGTAGAAATTGTTGTGAATACCTAACTGTTTGTTTTTAGCACAACAGCTCGTAGAAAACCCATGATATAATTTTAAAGTTAAAAAGAAAAACTATCCATAACAGGACTTTTCTTCAAATTATCAAAATATTATTGTAGCTAATTTAAATTTCATGGTAATCAATGTTTTGAATTGTTTGACTGGGGTTGTCGTATTTCTTCGAATAGTAGCCGCTGTTAATTCTTTTATCATGCGTCTATATTATGGATATAAAACAATCATAGAATGCAAACAACACACGCAGCCATCTCTTAACTTACAACTTAGACAATTATGTTATTTTTTTGTTAGGGACTTAATTAAATAATAGTTAGTATCCCCGGGCATCATTCGAAGACATACGGTAACACCAGACATTTCTCTTTAGTTGCCAGCCACACCAGCCATCATCACCATGGCTACCATCACCACATCTTGCCAGGAAGTCGGCGCAAGTCGGCGGCCCCCTGCTCCAACTGTCCTTCTCCGCTGGCCGCCACGGGGGGCAGCACCAGCTCCACCTCCTCTCGGCTGCCGATCGGCGGCCCCAATAGGCGTCGTTCCCCCTCGCCGAGCCATCCCAGTCATCAGTACGTCATGGAAGAACAAATGATGACGTCATCAGTGTCTTCTGTTAATTGTGAGTATGTTAGGCTGAGAAGAGATACACATTGCTTTTTTTAATAAATTTGTGTTCCTTACAAGAACCCATGGGAGAAATTTCCCAAAATTGAACGAAATTTTTACAATTATATTTTAAAACTTTAATTTTATTGTAACAAAATTCTTGTGTGTGACGATATTTTGGGTGTTTCATTGTAGCCAATCCCATCAAGTCGAGACGAGCCACCTTGTCCACCTCGAGTGTGCTGATGCCAGGACAAGCCAACGCCGCGGCCCCGATATTCTTCCCGCCCAGTCCATCCTCGGCCCCCCTACCCCCCAACAGCAATCCCAGTTCCCGATCCGCCAGGGGTCAGTCGCCAACCCCGACTCATCGGAGCTCTCTAAGTCAGTCTGACTCGGCCAAATAGACGAACAACCTGCAGAAGGCCGTACCACCAATTAATTGATTAGTACTTTCTGCATAATTTCAGTGTCTCTGATTTATCAAGAGATGGCATACATTCCACCACTGGTTAATTTAGAAAATACATCCGAATTTGTTTCCTGTTGTCATCTCTTGATATTGACTTTACAAATTAATTCTTGCCAAACCTAAAAAATATCTTGGAGACAATAAACATTGTGATATTATTTAGTTAGTGTTTCACCCATACATAAGTGGACTTTCAATATAGACCTACATAATTTCATGAATAGCTGATATCTTTTTCATTTGAGCAGTAGAACTGAAGACCTTCCAACACTTTGACCCCTTCCCATGCCATACATACCCGCATCCAATTTGTCCCTCCTCAATCCAAACTGTCCATTGTGAGTGTAACATGGCGACATCCTTTTTTGTGATAATTACTAACTAACTTAATACGACAAAATGTGAAAACTGTGTGCATATTTTTTTAAATCCACCATTATTTATTGTCTATGATGTACCAGAACTGTACTATAAATATCTATGAATGTATCTACCATTTACTATATTTGTGTAATGTTTTGTAAAATGACTTTCAAATGATAGCCCGGTCTTGACTTCATCTATCAGATCTATCTTTGTTATTATATTGCAGCCGCAAGCGACTTAATATTATTATTTTCTCAATGCTTTCTTACTAAACTCTAATGAGGTCGAGCTTATTGATTTGTGCTCTTGTACTCCTCGAAGCGCCATTTATTAATCTTATTCCTACTCGCTTTTTTTCTCTCTAGAGTACAGAACGCTTGTTGAAATTGAGTTGAGTGGCATGCCTATACTATTTGAATTTAAAACTAAAAGAATTGGCCAGTTGTGTGA
Organism: Parotoplana pacifica; assembly: GCA_034780595.1. Taxonomy (NCBI): domain Eukaryota; kingdom Metazoa; phylum Platyhelminthes; order Proseriata; family Otoplanidae; genus Parotoplana; species Parotoplana pacifica. The sequence continues at coordinate 4,397 of JAUYWI010108084.1, forward strand.
CCATTTTTAGGTCATATATAACTCGGTCATCAACATTTTAAAACTTATTTTGACATGTTATCTGCATTTAATTTTTATGATTTTTGTTTATATTATTATTAGCCTTGCATTTGGTTCGTAAATGTAGTAATTTTGTGTAAAATGTTTGTTATACATATTTTAAATTATTTACACAGATAGTAGTGAATTTAAAATATATGTATAATGACTAACACAATGTTAACTTGATATGCCGACCCAATGCAAGGGTTTATGCGATTGTTAACGGCAAAATAGAATGCTACTAATGATCTATTTGATGTTCAGTTTTATTTTTTAAAAGTGTTTGGAAATTTAGTATTATTTTCAAAAATATATTAATGTAAATTTGTAAAAGTACATAGTACAAATTCAACATTATTTTTGTGAGAAAATTTGTTTAGTCAACTGAAATTATTCCTCTCCAATTATAGTTTTTTCTACTGGAACCGAACGTGGGATTTTGAACTATGATTTCGAGGTTATGATAGGTGGACTTAACACGATTTTATGAAATTTTCAAAAACAATCTTCAAGTTAGTTTTATTTGGGTACTGAGTATTGTATTATTGACAAAAAATGACCATTAATTCAGTTAATTTATTACCAAATATCTACAAGATAATTAGTTGCTTTGCTTATACATAGAGTAAGGATGCGTATGGTCGTCCTGTGATCTTGACCTAATTATTAAAAAGTCGCATATTATTGTGGAACGTTTTTAAAAAAAATTATAACATTGGACCAAACTATACCAAGATATCCATGAAAAAGACCGGCAACAAGGGTTCGCTTATACATTTATAAGTTAATTGAACTCTTGTCTGTGCCATTCCTACTCTATTGGTTAAGCCTTGTTGATTTAAAAATATGATGCGTGTCGATCATCTGTTATTGTTAATGTATATTTAAAAAAAAAATCGACAAAAACTGTCGATGAACATTTTATAAAATGAAACTTGTTTTGTTTTACTCTTTTCTTTCTTTTTCAGTCCAAAAAAATAATTTCTGCTTTTTATTTTTGTCTGCCTGGTCCAGGCCCGGCCTCATTTAAGTGGATTGAGTTGTGTTTTGTAATGTATTTGCCTAGTCACACTTATTGTATATGATATTATTGATGTTTAGCATTATCCTCTACTTATTAAGCCAGCCACTCTGGACTGTATTATCGATATTTTAAGAGTCAATTTTGCAGCTTTGGTGTTGCTGTTGTCCTGCTAAAGTTTTATTTCTTATTCTTTAAGGTTTGAAAATGGGTTGTTGATGCCAACACCAAAGTCTGGTCTGTGTAGTTTTTCGTAGTAACATCACAGTTCTCTCTGTCTTTCGTGTCAATATTTTATTTTGTACTGTTTTCATTTTTCTTTCTTATGGTTTCCCTGGACCTACCGGAACTAGCATCAGACATTGAGGTGTTCCATAATCTTTGCAACGCGTTTCATTTGCCGCGAAGCAACAAGTGCTTTTATGTTATACCAAACGAATAAGCCATGTAGGTATACTTATAGCATTTGTGGTGAAATAGCCAGTGTATCAAGCATCCATTCAGATACAAGTATTACTTATTTGTTGTTTAAATCTAAAGTGCAAGGAATCATAGTAATAGAATTCAGGAATTAAATTTTCAATTGATTTTGATTAGTTTACATAAAGAACTACTGAATGTACAATGGAGGTTGTAGTGGTTTTTATTATTTGCATTGTGTAAGTACATATACATATGTGCGACAAAAGTAACACAACTTGATTATGAAGCTAGTCAGTATGTTATAACAGTCAGTGATATCATCCTTCACTGATAAAATAAATTTAGGCTCGAATTCAGGTCCATCTTGATTGATATCAAGCAACTATACCATCAGAAAGTAATTATAAAATGTTTTGATTATGACTAGCCTTGCCCTTTTGGATTCTGAAATATTGTGATACTTTTGTATTACCTGCTTTTTATTATTTATTATTTAGGTTCTTTCTGTTATAACACCAACCGCATTTGGTTTATTCTCTATGTGTGTTGATAAGTTTTTTTTAAATCCATAGATTGTTATTGTAATAGAGCTTTAAATAATTATCAAAAAGAACAATAGAATATTAAGAAGATAGAGCTTTCTCAAAAACGGTTATTTAATGAAATTTTGATTGATAGAAATTCCTTAAAAAAACAAGTGGTCTCTGCATTCTTATCCATACCTATGGTTTATGCTTTTCTTGACAAATACCTTGGGGTGGGCAGTGATTGGCCCAGTTTCTGTTGCCCTAGAATCATGAAAAAATGTACGTGTAGAGCCTTCATAATTTTGAAAATATTTTTTTTAGATACACTACTCATCTATTGAAAGAGTTAGAAAACATTGGTTAACTGTATTTCTTTCAAGAATTTTAATAACCATCCTTTAGCATTTTTACTTGAATACAACAGCAAAAAAAGTTAAAGAAGGGAGCGAATCGCCACCTCTCTTCGTGAATTATGGTTAATGCAAATTGTAATGGAAATATAAATTTCTAATTACCCCAGCTAAACAATCGGATATGGATGGATATGGTTGAGATAATTTGTATTATGGATGTCATGGTACAGAGATCAAAGCTAGCTGGACCAGCTCAGTGATAGACGTATTATTATCTTGCTTCACCTCTCCTAGAGGTTGTTGTTGTTGTTGTTGTTGTTGATCGTGGTAAAGTAGTGGATGTAAATAAGTTCTGTACTATAAGAGCCACATAATTATATGATTTTGATGTAATCCATCAGCTCTAGGAGACTCAATTATATAATTTTGTACAGTCACCGTGTAAGCAGCTCTGTTGTACTCGCATATTACACTAATAAATACGACCATTCCAATTTATCTTTGTCGTTGGGTTCTGATTTACTATGTGTAGTTTCTTAATTACGCGTTTTTTTCTTCTATACTTTGTTTTACAAAAGGTAGGGACACCCAACTGCCGATTCTGAAAAGGGTTTGGTAGTTGAGAAGGGATGGTTGTTTGGAAATATGAAACAATATGGTCATAAACCCCGGCTTGTGACAGACCCTCTATTTTTACAGTAGTACCTCTATTGTCCTCTTTTTTTAAATAATCCTCTAATTCCTCTATTTCATAATTTTAAGAAAAATTTTTTTACTGGATTTTTAGATATTCTATCGCCTTCTTCTATTGGATCCATCCAGCTTATCCCAAATCAAGTACTTTTTTATTCTAGAACAATAACGTATATAATTTATCTTAGAATTTTCATACATTACCAATATAATACAATTTTTGTATAATACAATTTTCGCATTTATAGAATACATATGCCTATAAACAGGCTTTACTCCAACATGCAAGAGGTGGAAAGCATAAATCTTTTTCCCTGGAGAATAAATCAGGTCAGTCAAAATTGGTTACAAGGATGGTAAGGTGGAACTTTCTGGTTCATTTTCAAGTTCGAAAAAACACTGATAAAGTAATTATTTCTGAAGCTAGTTGGTGTGCAAAAGTAGCAGCTACAATTCATGTGAAGGAGTGAGAGATACTTTCCAAGCAATGTTCAGTGATAGTGTCATTGCACAGAATTTTCAATTGCAACGTGAGAAGATTTCATATTCAATTTCACATGGCCTTACTTACATGAATGTCTTGTTTCTGATATCCTGAAATCAGGAAGTTTTTATAGGTTTTCAGTAGTTGAATTAACAAATGCAGTTGTAGATAAGCAGTTTGATATACATATTCGCTACTTCTCTAATTCCAGACAAAGAATAACAACACATTATTTGGTAAGCATTTTCTTTGGCTATGCTCAGGCAGTGAAATTGTTTGATGCAATTACTAAGTCAATTGCCAATAATAAGTAACCACCTTCACATTTTCTTATGCTGTCAAGTGATGAACCAAATGTAAATCGTTATTTGCGGAAGAAGCTGGATGACTGGCTACATGATCAAAATTACCAGCAGTGGACATTGGTTCCTGTACTTTCACACTGTGCTGTCTCCAATTCATTTCATCAAGGGTTAAAAGTTGTTTCATGGGACATTGAAGACTTTGCCATTGACATTTTTAACTATTTCAAGCTTTTCTCAGCAAGACGGGAAGATTATAACATGGTTCAAAATCTACTTGATATGGATGAACATATCTTTTTACGTCATGTCCAAAGTCGCTGGTTGTCTTTAGGCCCTGTCTGTAAAAGACTGTCACAACTTTTCTGGATATTATTTCCTCTATTTTTGATAGGGAGCCGTCACAAGCCTGTAAACCATCACAGGTAGCAGCTGCTTAGCCAAATGCATCGATTTTAGGTTTGTATATCCATGAAATGAGATAATATTATTTTACTTTAATTTCAATCAAATATATTTTTACAAATATGAAAATCAAAAAGTATTGATCTACCCTATATTTAGTTATTGGGCTGATTTATTATTGATTTTTCCATTACTTTTCAAACAATATTGTTACATATTATATCTCTGGATCCGAAAGCGTACATTTCTAATTAAATAATAACTGCTACACAATGTGATATAGTAGACATGCTAAAAATAATTATTATTCTTTTAAATTCACTTTTATGACGTCAACCCAATAAATATAAATTTTCTATCGTAATTTCGAATTGTATTGAGAGTTACATGCTCATTGTGATCTTATTTGAAGCGATGGCAAATCGAAATGGATTCGCCATTTGAAACGACTCAGCTTACTTACACTATACGGACAAATTTGGGTATACCTATTGGATGATCCTGGGACTAATTAATATCCCAATCTCTGTAATTTTAGTAGGTACCGAACAAAATCCCAGTATTCCTTGTAGGTCCATGTCGCTAACTTTAGACTGATTTTTAGGCCAATTTGTCATATCTCTGAAACTACTGATCAAACGATTTTAAAATTTGGAAATTTAATTTGAACTTATAAGAGAAAGATATTTTTAAGGTCATAGGTCATTTGGCCCTTGGTTTGGACCAGATCAAAGGGCAGGAAATAGTTCAATTTTGAATAGACTAGAACTGATATTCAATGATTCAAATATAGGTCGTTTTCTATGCCGATATATCTGCATTATTAGGAAGCATAAGATATGCTAAATTTACAAAGATATCCATTTTATATTTAATATGTCTGTCTGACCGTGTGGAAAGAAGGTGAATAAATTTCATTGGTTTATCGATTAGTAATATCGATGTATAGGTATATGGCTGCTGTTTTTGTTGTTGTTGTTTTTGTTGTTGTTGTTGTTTCTCCTACGGACGGTCTTTCAGCCTCACTCTCCTCCACCACTTCCAGTATTGCATGGACGCCTCGGGTTTAAGCCAACAATCCCCCACTCCCTGCGGTGGTGATATGATTCTGGAAATATTTTTAAATTTAACTTTAGTGTTTAAAATTGCTTTAATTTTCTGACATAACTTTTTAATTTGTTCCATTTTATTTGGTACTGAAGTGGAATCTTTGTAGAAACATATCGCGTAACAAATTTAACCACATATTTATTAATGAATATTGCTTTCTTTTTATTTATAGGAAAATTTGTTTTAAATGGATTTTATTTGATTTGTCTATTAGTTTTTTTTAATAATAAAAGCTTTGTTTTTCAGAAAACCTATGCGTCCGGAAAGGTAAACTTTTAATAATTATTAAAACTTTATCTTTCGGGACGCATAGATTTTCTGAAAAACAAAGCTTTTGTGTTTACAACAGCTTTTTATTATATTTACAGTTTAAGTATAATCTAGGAAATAAATAATTTCCTCTTTTCATAATTGATGTTTTTATAAGCAAACCGAATGCATTTTTATTTAATTAATTAATTTCAAAAGTATGATCTTTTACTTTTTTAAAGAAAAGTAAAGAAGCATACATGAATCAAAACTAGTTTTCTATTACAAATAACAGATATTCGTTTGTATAAGTTGTTTAAATATTGTAAAATAAAACTATTTGTAGCATCCACATCTGAAACATGTTTAATTACTTTTTATTCCGTGTTAGATACATGGTTGTTGCATGCGAGAACCATTTCATTTTGTTAATCAAATAAAAATATAAAACTAAGAAATAAAAGCAGAATTTAAGAAAATATAAATAAATATGAAATTGCTATGTATGTAAATATTTAAAAAGCTTGTTTACAAAACAGACAAATGCAGAGAATGTAAATAAAGTTTTAAATTAGTAAGTTAACGATTAATACTTTTTGGTAGATTTTGAAAGGATTAGAAAATTATAAACAACAAAACAATCGTTTATGGTTGGCTAAGATAGATCTCATATAGACCGCGTATAAGTATCGGAGGGTGCCAAACCTTGGGGGATCTAATAATAAGAAATTTGAACAAATTTTTGGAATGTTTTAGTTCAATGTCACAGATACTTTTAAATCAGTGTATCTAGATATATTTTATACTGAGGTATAATTAAACAGAGCTTAAATACTTAGTTAGGTATATGAATGACATTCAATATGAATTTCAATCATAATTACATGTACAAATAAAAATGATTTCAATGTATTTGTTTACATACCTAATGTCATTCATATAATTATTTCAACCTAAGTATAGATCGTCCAGAAAAAAATTCGTTTTTAGACAATAATTATATCATCATCATCATCATCAGTGCCGTCTCCTGTAGAGGTTGGCTGCCATGATCCGCCACTTTTCTCTGCTTTGCGC
>JAUYWI010108095.1:0-11082 GCA_034780595.1 Parotoplana pacifica
GCTGTCTCTGTCTATGGCTTTAACTATATTTAGAAAATGAACAAGAAAATTCATGTCTGAACTAATTTGAAAATTCTTTATTCATTTTGCTCACAAGTGTATTCCGTAGTGTCATTTTCCCAAGTAGTATATTTTTTTTACAGTTGTGCCATTTTCTAAAAACTCATTTTCCAAGTAGTGTCATTTCCTAGTATTGGCACTTTTTCAGAAGTGTCATTTCCGAGTAGTGTCATTTCCAAGTAGTGTAATTTTCCGAGTATTTCCAAGTACTGTCATTTTTTAAGTAGTTCTATTTATAGTAGTATCATTTTCCCATTAGTGTATTTTCCTAGTAATTTTCAAGTAGAGTCATTTCCAAGTGTTGTTTCCCGGTAGTGTCATTTTCCCAATTAGGATCTTTTTCGCGATAGTGCCATTTTCTAAGCAAGTAGTGTAATTTTCAAGTAGTCATTTTCCAGGTAGTGGCACTTTGCAAGTAATGTTATTTCCATGTAGTGTATTTTCCAAATCAATTTCCAGTAGTGTATATTTTCAAGTTGTACCATTTTCCAAGTAGTGTTATTTCCAAGTCAGTGGTGGATTTATAGGTGGGCGAAGGGTGTGTTTTCATGGTAGGGCGTACTTTTATACTTGATTTCATCCCCCACCCTAAGTGCAAGTAGTGTTATTTCCAAGTAGTGTCTTTTTGAAAGAAGTGTCGTTTCTAAGTAGTGTCATTTCCGAATATTGTTATTTCCTAGAAGTGGCATTTCCAAGTAGTGTATTTTCCAAGTTATTTTTAGGTAAAAACTTAGTGTCATTTCCAAGTTGTGCCATTTTCCAAGTCATTTTCAAGGTTTCTAAGTTGTACCATTTTTCAAATAGTGTTATTTTCCAGTAGCGTAATTTCCAAGTTATGCTATTTTTTAAGTAGTAAGTATTATTTCTAAGTTGTTGTTTTCCAAGTAGTGTCTTTTTCTCAGTAGTGCCATTTTCATGTAGTTTCATTTTCCAAGTGGTGCCATTTCCTAGTTCTGCCATTTTCGTAGTAGTACCATTTTCCAAGTAGTCATTTTCCAAATAATGTAATTCCAAAGTAGTATCACTTTCCAAGTGGTGTATTTTGCAAAGTATTTTCCAAATAGTGTCATTTTTCAGTAATGCAATTTTCCAACTACTGTCATATTTTCAGCTGCCGTATTCGAAGTAGTGTTATCTCAGTTGTGCCTTTTTCACAGTACCCACTGTCATATTTCCAGTAATGCAATTTTTCAAGTAATGTCATATTCCCAGTAGTGCCATTTTCCAAGTAGTCATTTTCCACGTAGTTCCATTTTTCAAGTAGTCATTTTCCACGTAGTTCCATTTTTCAAGTAGTCATTATCTCAATGCCATTTTCTCAGCCTTGCACCATTTGCAATTAGTGTCATTTTCCAGTAGTTTTTATTTCTCTGGTAATATTATTTTCCTAATAGTTTCAGTTTTCTTTAGTGCCATTTCCCCAGTAATGTCATTTTTCTATTTGTTTTATTATTTAGTAATGTCATGCTTGCAGTAATGTAAATTTTTTATAGTAATGCCATATATTCAGTAGTTTCATTTTCGAAGTGACTATTGTTTCGTGACCGAATATTAAATATAAACGCTACTGTTCCATCAAATCCACGGCATTATCCTTAGGGTCCGTTTTTGGCATGAGTAGGTTTTTTAACTGCACTAACTTATCATTAGTGTATAACTTGCACATTATTTGCCGCCTCAAAATCATTTTTTAGTTTTACTACGTCACGAAAAAATATCCAGTATCTGGGACGGAATAATAAATATACATGCTATTGTTTTGTCGACGGAACAATAGCCACGGCTTATTTATTCAATCTTATTTTTCAGCTGTACCATTCTCAGTCTTGGGTTATGTTAGTTTATTAAATGTTATACATTTCATTAAAACCATATAGATAGCTCTTGTGCACATTGATTGTGTTAATGCATTTTGAATATTAGGTGTTCAATTTATAACCCAAACAAAAAATATCTTGTTTTTCCATTATTATGTGAAATAAATTATTTTTGAATAAATTATGATGTTCGTAAATTGTTGGTTTAACTTATTAATAATAGATACATATTAATAACTAGCATTCCAACCATAGATAAAATTAATATCTATGAGTCGATCATGTAATTTACAACTTGGAAAATAATTTAATTAAGTTGTCTATATTAAATTAATTACATTTTAGTATTATCTTGTGAAATTTTCATATATGTATGTATTTGCTATGAAATGAACTGATAAATTAGTTTTTGAACTAAGACTTTATAAATAATTATATAGAAGTCAAGTAACATTAGAACCCCTTCGTTGGAGCAATTGGTTGGGTTTGGTAATTTCTAGGTCCTTATTAGTTTTAATGTGTTATTGATTAATTTTCTCTGAGAGAGTCTTAGTGTGAGACAATAGTATTAGTCCCATGGTAGCATTATTATTTTAGAAAACACCATAATAGACTTCCATGCATACTGTCTAGCTTGCATTGTCATGACAACATAGCACTATACAAACAATTCGGTTCAAATGCAGTATTCGTAGTTACATTGTTATAACAATAAAAGGAAAACTTTACATCATACGATTAACTAAAATTGAAATAGGTTGTAAATTTAGGAATTCAAGGACAGACAGTGTTAATCGTTTTTCTAACTTTAATTCAAGAAATTTTTATTCGAAAGTTTTGGAAGCAATAGGATAGAAAGTCTCAAATTAACTATAAAAAAAGAAGATAAGGAAACCATGTCTTTAAACGAAATATGTGATTGATAAATGGGCTATCAGAGCGAAGAGAAACAGAAACGTTTCGTTTATTTGATAAAAGCAAACACAGGTGCATACACAAAAAGTAAAAATTATTTAATGATATGCAAATTGTTCATTGAAATAAAATACCTTTAAACTGTTAAAGAACGATAATTGTAGTTTCAATAAATATTTGAATTTGATTTATGATCATAAATTGGTTAAGTACTTTGAAAATTTGTATACTCAGTCTTCTTTATCTTTTAAAATAATATTATTTATTTGACCATCTATGGTCTATTTGAATACTGTTTTTCTGTTAGTGGTTCTTTTTTATGTCTCCTAAACATTTTCGAAGCCCTATTTAACTCAAATACCATAACACGGAGAAGGTTAAAATTAGGCACAATTTATAAAAAAAAACTTCAAAGTGCTCACAAAAGTTTTTGGACAAACCCAGGAAAACCAGCAAACTTTTTTCAGCCATAAAACCGCCAGAAGGGCGCTTTCAAATTAATGTAAGCAAAATTCGACAACGGTTCATCTAATAAAAAGAAAAATGGCGAAGTGTTTAAAATTTTAACCTCCCATTATCATAATTACATTTGTTCGTATTTTTGCCAAACAAATCTGCAATTTGGTATGATTTTCATAGCCCTAAATCGTGCATAAAATGTTCTACCCACGATTCATTTGGCTAACACAAGACAACCTAAAAATTGGATTTTGTAACTGGATTACTAGGGCTAACCACACTTTTTCGGGGTGTGTTTTGCGTGTAGGACATCAGAAAAAAATCATAAAACTTGGTTTAGGATAACAGTCTTTACTAGAGCCCCACATAGTCGAATAACAAAGTCATAAAATTCCATATTTTAAAACTATTTTTCAGTATATATACTGAAAAATAGAACTCCCATCGGAAACATGATTTGGACAAGGGTTCTATGAATATCAAGCAACAAGCAAAAGAGAAATTGGTGCTGCAGAATTGACGCTATAAGATGTTCTGTATTTACATTCATGTACTCGTAATATATATATATATATATATTTAATAAACAAGTCTAGTCAGTCAGTTTGACTATATCGAGAACTAGCAATATAGTTTTAGGTTTTATAAATGTTTACATATAATATAATAAGTATTTAGCATCAGTCGTAGCTTCCTACAATTTAGCCACCAAGCTGCATATTATCTAAGACTTTTGAATAAGTATACGAGGTTTAGAAGATGTTTATATTAATAGAATTGATATTATTGATTTATTTAAACTACTGTACTATACATTTCAATTGACAAGCAGTTGTAATTCAAGGATCAGATCATTAAAAGAGTAATTGGTTTTCCTAATGATTAAGGTGACAAAAAATATGTCTTTTTGATCGAAATTAGTATTGTTTATTTCTGTTAATTGTTTGTTATGTTTTAAAGGTTCACTTTTAATTGCATTAAGTACACACAATAATAATCTTTAATTTTTCCCGCCATTTTGTTAAACACACATCAACTCTAATGTATGTAAGTGACACATTTTCGCGGCTATTTGTTATTTTTAGTTTAATCTAGTTAATGCTAAATAAATAACATGTTTAACTGTTAACTGGAGGGGGGTATAAAACTACCCCCTCCCTAAAAAGTCATACTTCCAGTGAATGGGATGGGCTGTAACTAGGTAAACAGATGCCTAGGACACAATTAGAGGAAACAACTTTTAAAAGAAATCGATAATGGGGCCGAGCTAGGGTCCAATGAAGTTATTAGGTCCAACATTAAAATTTGTCTGATTGACTTCAAATTTGGTGTGTAGGTACTCAATAATAGAAATCCATTTTTGGAAAAAATATTGATTTATCGATTTGTTGGCTAAAATTAATAAAATGGCTCTAAAATGCAAACAAAACATCATATCTTGATCAAATTTGAGATCTAGAATTAAGAAGGTATTAATCAGAAAATTGGATACTTCAGTTTTCTGGTTACTAATCTTTGAGCACCATCCATCATACTGGGGTAGGTTCATAAAAATTTGTTTTTTTCAAAGGTGAATTTTATCACAATTAAATGGCTATAAATGATTTAAAATGGTTTACTATTAGTTTCTAGATCGTTTTAATGGTTTTAAAATGGATCATTAACTAAAATGGGTTTCAGAAAATTGATTTTTAATGTGTTGACTAGGTCTGGTCCCAAAATCAGTGGATTTCAATTTCTGATTTTGGTTAAAGTTGTGGCTTGTTTACTTGGCACACTATTAACATATCAGCTAAAGAATAAATTTGCCAATTATGAAAAAATCCAAAGAACTATTTATTTTTTATTAGGAAATTAAATTTAACCGTTTTCCTATCTAAAAAATAGGATTTTTACGGTCTATTTTAGACACAAATCTTTTATAATGTTTTTGGGATCAATAGTTCATTATGAAATTTTCACTGGTTGATGAACTGGTACTATGTAATAAAATCTTAGAAAAATCTTTACGGCAGAACATTTTTTATTCGTAAAATAAAATGATCCAAATTTTATGGCATTCGGCAATAATCTTTCTTTTACATTTATACGTAGAATTATAATGTTATCCTTGTTTGCCAGACCACTTGGTTTTCGAGTTTGAGATTGAAATCGATATAAATCAATTTTGTCAGCAAATCTTATCTACAATTAATCGAGAACCATTTTTCTTTTAATGATTGCCTAGTCACCCAATACTAAAACATATACATGTATATAGACGAATAATATACAGCCTTAGAAACAGGGACAAAGAAATTTCTGTTTATATTTCTAATCATTTTTACAATATACCGATAGCAAGCACATGTTAACGATACATTATAATGTACAAAAGTGCCGTATATATACGATAGTGAGGTACCTACATATATACCTATAATATGAATATAACATTCTATTTATGACGTGATATATAATGTGTATCAAATCAAAATTTTCTAATAACTAACCAACTACACATACCTACATAATATTATTAGAATAAGTTGAGGTCATAGATAGACACAGAAGGGAGGAAAACTTATGATTTGATCCATGACGTTTTGAAGGTCCTTGGTCTATTCCTGACTGGAGTAAGTATCTTATGGGTTTGCTGGCGTTCATTTAGCTTATGAACAACAAGACCATTGATTTGAAATTTAATTTAAGTTTACATTCTAAAACATTTATTTTTTTAAAGTAAAAAGATAACTGGAATGGGAACCAAAGATATTGAAATTATGTTAAATATTTTGACAGAAACGGATAAATTCTTAGATAGGTCCTTAGTTCTTTCTTTTAATTGTACTTTGTTTATTTCCAAAGTGTCGAGGTATCTATTGACAGTTTTCTATGTATGGTTAGTCGTGCTTTGGCTGTAGTTACTAATCTACTTGGCTGTGACGTATGTAGTTGGTAGCTGCTTATAGCTGTAGACATATCCAACGGGTTGGAATCGAGGGGAGATATCATCAGCTGTATCCGACAGAGAACTAAACTGACTGACTGAATTGACTGGATATGGATGTAATAAATAAACTTAGTTGTTAGATTTGATCAATAATGGAGGTATGACTCGCTGTATCTATTCGATAGTGTTTATGATTCATCTCTTTATTTTAAATGCGGTGATGAAGTCCGATCATTCTAATATGAAAATGTTTGCTATGTTCTTTCTCTAGTAGCTATTTTAAAATGGTTTCTTCTTTCTCCTTTTACTATTTTTCTTTTTTGGACTAAAGAAAATGCACATGCATATTCTAGGTAGTTCCATATTATAGTTATCTGATATTATTTCGTGTGATAGAAATTGTAAATGCAGTGTAGGTAGAACTCAATTTTGGCAAGCCGTATTTGTATCTTTTTTGTTTCTTGGTCGATGTTAGCTAAAAGTTCTTTTGGTCTTCGTGTCAAATTATTTGTTTAATATTAAACTAGTATATCTGCAAATCATATGATAGATTATTTTGATGTACTTATAAAATTAAATTCAAAAGTAAAAATGTGTTTATTAGTCACTTAGTAGGTACGTTGGGTCGATAGGGAAAAGTCGTATACTAATTTTATATATTGCATCGATGTATTGTATAACTAAATTTTAATCTACCGACTGAGTCAAAAGTCAGCGTCATTTTAGTAAATAGGTATCTACCACAGAATATGCATTTATTACTCTATGATATCTACTATATTATTTTCAAATCAATAGTTCTGATGATCTATGGATATGCATTTAAAAATCGATTACCCAAGCGATGTTTAATATCAAATGTATTTATAAATTAATTTGGTAAAGAACAGCATAGAATACACAATAGATGAAAATTTTATTATAACGTCTTGGTCTATTTCTTTTGAGTCGCTTGAAGAATGGCACCGAAAATTCGTAGTTAAGTTTAGCAAAGAAGCACCGGCACGATCAACTATTTTAAGATGGAAAGAAAAGCTTCTTGCAACAGACTCACTTAATGACCGTCCACGTTCCGGCAGATCTGTAACAGCTTCAGGTGACAACGACAAAGAACTGGTCTTAGCTGCTTGCAGAAATGATCCCACAACGTCTACTCGAAATCTCTCTGATGAACTGGGTTACCACAGAGTACCTATTGTTGGTCGTATTTTACATAAATCTAAAGTGCATGCTTATGAACTCATTTACAGTCAGATTATAACCGATGGAGATGACAACAGAAAAATTCTATTCTGTGAGGAGATGCGAGGACGAATTCGTGTTGACCCTTGCCTTTCTCAGAAAGATTAGTTTTTTCAGACGAACGGTATTCGTATTTAACGGTACAGTCAACAAATATATGTACTTAAGTATATAGAAATCGTTCACATTTAAAATTGAAATTGGACGTAGGTATTAGAAATAGTCTCAGAAAAAGACGTGATACAGATAACTGAAATGTAACCCAATTAAGTTTTAAGTTCGTATTAATTTCAGTTGTCCATTGTATCATGATATAGACAATTTTGTTGTAACTACAGATGAGAAATTTTACAAAACTATAAATATAAATATATTGTTGATTAAGACCTTTTTAACAAGTTGGAATTTTCATATGTATGATTGTTTTTTTATACGATATATTCTATTTCCGTCATTTATGTCTTTGCTATTGGCACCGAAAATATACCTTAGACAGAAAGGAAGTGTTCACTTAGTTACGGATTTTACTAGATAATTAATTCATTGATCTACTGTGTAAAGTTATAATGTATGGTTGTGTTATTATCATTATCTACGGCTCAAAATTAGAACGTAATTTTAGTTTCAGTCACATCCTAATTTTGCCAAAATTGTCAAATATACATTACAGTAATAATTATGTACCTTATATTGTAGTTATAATTTAATTCGAAGAATTAAATATTATGTAGGTATACCTTAATTGCTCCTGTCATTGATAGTATCTCTATGGTTACAAAACCAACCTGAAGAGGGGTAAGCTATGAGGCAGACCTTGGAAGGAAGTCAGCTATGGTGAAGGTCTGGGGGGAGAGGCAGCTATGGTAAAGGCATGGAGGTAGGATTAAATTATGGACAGACCTGGTGGAGGGGGGGGGGGTAATTGCTTGTTCTCTAATAGACTGCCGTTTACTTATTGATTGCATAATGTTGGTATACTGTTTAAGTAAATATAATTATCTACTAAAATATTTGTTTTTAAAGCTCAGAAATGGCTTTCAACCCTAGTTTGCATAAGTTTTAAGTATTTTTAAGAAAAACAATTTGATTCGAATCTCAATAGTAAACGTAATAAATGTATATTGTTTTTTTAGTATCAGATCACCGTAGTAGTCCCCTTCTGATAAGTGACAGCCCACGACAGCAGCGTCCGACATGGAATGTTACTCCTCCTTACATTAGTCAAGTAAGTCATTTTGTACTTTTATAGAAGGCCCTCTGAGTTTTCAGCTTTTAAGTCTGTTTCATAGAATGTCTATGTGTTTATCAAACTAAAAAAACTGAATTCAAATACAGTTCATATTCGATGGAGAAATTCATTGATAGAGAAATTCTATGTGAAAACAAAATCGATGACATCATCAGGTACAGAAATTTTATCTATGGTAAATTGCTTTATGTATACCCAGTTAGCACCTAAAAATCAAATCCAACAAGAGTGTCAAAAAGATCATTTTATAGAGTCAGACACCAAAACCTTTCCAAGTGAATTTAATATACACAAAATGTCAGGCCAAATGGGTCCTTCATTTTCAATCTATCTACAGCGTTTAGTGACATTTTCTGACACTCCGTAGGTAAATATTAATTTCAATATTTGAATACGTATTTTATTGTGAACATTTCTATAAAAGAACAGTTTTTTGTTTAATATGAACTCTTATCTATCAATTAATGATTTCTACGTACCACAAACTTAATCTTTATATTTCATTTTGGTACACACAGTAGTACAATGAATTATGAAACTTAAAAATTGAATCATAATTGAACTAAATATCTGTTTAAACGTTGAGTAGAGGAATGAAGTAATCAAACGCGTTGTCTAAAAATAAACAAAACATTTAACCGAATTAAAGTAATTTAGAATCTCGGTAAACTTGTTTGAGAGCTTATACATACAATGTACCTAACACGCGGTTTATATTTCCTTTCATAGGCAGTTTTATTATTATAGCTAGCTTAATAATTTGGTGAAATCCATAAATATACTGCGGAACTGTGTAATTGCCTACTTCATCATTCATTGTTTTTATTATTAGATAGTTGTAATGCGACATTTTCCCTCTGTAGATATTCAGCTCAGTGGGTACTTAAATCGGCCGCTAGACTTGTGACGTTGTCTAATAAAACAAAGAACAAAAAGGTACCTACCTACCTATAGTAGATAAAATAGACAACTGTTATTTTATCATATAAAAGTAATAAATAAAATCGTCACTCACTAAAACATGTCTTCTAGTTAGATATCGGAATTATCATTTAATGTTTGAGGAGGAGATTGCCATCAGAAGGATAGATATAAAAATAATATACACAAAAACAGGTAACAATAAGCGGGATTTTTGTTATCTTAGAACTCAAATGGAAACTAAGTTACTATAAATATACAATCTGAAATTGTATTTAAAAAATAATTGAATTGTGGAATGAGGACCCACGACAATGAAAATAATAAAAATTGCGTAATGATTTCTATGCATATTAGGACTGATCGTTTTTCTGTAATTATGAACTGTATTTCTCGGTGTTCTCTCTTAACACTTTAATATTAATATGCAATCATCTGCTAGAGGCTGAAACAAAAAATTATACCCTTTTTGTAATAAATTTTCATTAACATTTGACAAATTTGGTTAAGTATACATACATATCAGTGGATTCAGGATTTCTGTGATAGGAAAGTAATGATTTGAATTGTTTTTTTATTAAAAATTTGATAACTTAATATTCAATAATTAATTTCTAATTATTGTTCTCGAAGGTGTTAATCCTGCAGAAGACAAAAATGATACAATCAATACCTATGTACCATTCTATTTACAAATAAATCATTTAAGAATTACACCAAAAGCTTTACCTACATACATACCTACACCAGTCTAGTGATAACCTTTTGATGACTGGTAGGTGCTGTGTTAGGTATGTCCCACCACGCACTTTAAAATATTTGGATTTCGAATTGCCACCTAAATAATAAGGCAAATTAGCCAATGCACCACTAATGAGTGTAGGCATTTACTTTACACGTTGGCAATAGGTACCTATAAGTATTTTATGAACGCCTTCTTATGAAATATAGATTTTCTAATTTTATCAGATCAGTCGGTCGTTGTCTTAGTTTCTAACTAGGTTTGTTTGACCGATTTTTGTTGTTGATTTGTTTCTCAGTTCATTTTACCCCGCACACTAACTCAACCGCCACAATACATATATATGTGGTGGTTGGCAGGAAAGTAGAATTTTTAACTGAGCCTTTGTTCTTTTGATTTGTGTTCTTCCCAATTATATAGCATTTGACAACACGAGGGCTGATCACACTTTATTAATATACCTCTAGTTTGTTTTTTACATAGGTAAGATATACATTGATTCTACGTTAACTAGTACTATGCTAAAAGAACTATCATTGGTTTATTTGAAATTAATAAAAGTTCGATCATCATTTAAAGTCTTTTCAGAATTATGTTCACAGTTTTTACTAAGATTTTATCCATTTGTTTTGTGTCTTTAGAATGAAGTGCGAGAGGATCGTGTATTGAGCCCCTTGCTTGCACCTCGCTTGTCCCACCCCATTCCCGTCATTCCTCTCGTGTCCTCCCAGTCACCTCCACGTCT
>JAUYWI010108106.1:0-11081 GCA_034780595.1 Parotoplana pacifica
ATCTACCTATCATACAATAAACATTTTTCTATTAATTTTTCAAAAAATAATATAATGTTTTTCAGTAATCATTTAATAACTATTAGACAATTGGCTTCACAAGGTGAGACAACAGTTGAATTTGAGGGTACTCAGATCATGAAACAGCAGTGATATTACATGGCATAGTATTAACCTACTTAAAGGAACAAATAGATTTGAAGATATGTACTTCAACTAGATACTATACTTAATATATCTACCTATCATACAATAAACATTTTTCTATTAATTTTTCAAAAAATAATATAATGTTTTTCAGTAATCATTTAATTCTTTAACAGGCATGGTTTTAGGTCACTGAAATGAAAAATATTAAAGAAATAGGTGCTAGAACAGACATGAGTAAGCAAGCACATTTGGTAGTTATTCTCTCAAATGTTTACAAACATAGGCAAAAATGACTCAAAGAAATGTAAATTTTTTTGTATTATTCTGAAACCAACTGTATAAATACCATTTATATGTATTAGATTACATTTTGAATGTTCCAAAAATAATAAGAATTGTTTTGAAACATTTTTTATATATTCATTCTTTCTAACATCTACTAAACATGGAGTTTACATTGAAAAATATAGAATACCTAAAAAGTCATAAAATAGATTGTTAAAAAAAATTATATGTGTTATTCAAATGGTTTCATTTATTGTCAAATAAACATCATCAGGAATAGTGATATTAATATTTAAATGTTTACAAAATTATAAATTGGTAAATTAAAAGATTATAGAGTAATATAAAATAAATAATTAAGTGATTAGATTTTAAGAGTGAAATAATAGGCAGAGTTAAAATAGTGGAATTTAACTTTGGTTTAGTTGATTTTTTGTGAATGGTTTCTTTTTATCTAAAGCAAAAAATCATTATTAGCTTTATCTATAATTTTAAAATAGGAGAATTTGAGCAATTGACTTTAAGCTGTTCCTGAATCCATTTTCCAAGATGATGTTTAGTCTTTCCAATATAGGAAATATCAGGATCTCCCTGACAAGTATATTTATAAATAATGTCACTTTTCAATTGGAGTTCAGAGAAATATAGGAGCAGATTTTAAAAGATTTAAAGTATAAAGAAATATCAATATCAACAGACCTGAGAATATGAGTTTCTTTTTTTTAAGTTATAGATTCAATACCTATATGTGGATGCCAATATATTTTATCAAGAAATTTTTTAACAATTTTAGAGAAAATAAAATTAGGATAGTTATTTTTTGTTAAGATATTGGATATATTAATAACTTCTTTATCAAAAAGTTTCAAAGAAGAACATATATTAAAAGCTCTATGCAAAAAATCTAAGACTAAACCAATTTTCCATTAAATTGTACAGCAAGAGTTGAAATCCAGAAAAAGATTATTGTAAGTTGGTTACTTACTTCAATGTCAAAATTATTATTTAAATTAATTTTAATATTAGTATCTAAAAATACCAGAGATTTGTTTGTAAGTTCAATAGTAAATTTTATGTTTTTATGTTGATTATTCAAATAATCTAAGAATGTTTTATAATCCTGGTTGCTATTGCTATCAAAAATACAACAAATATCATCAACATATCTTATATAAAATTTAGGGGGAAAAGCATGTAGTTGCCAGTTTTTTTCTAAATGTACTAAAAATTTATTTTAGTAAGTATAAGAAAAAACTGGCAACTACATTCATTTTCCACTAAATTTTAGTATTAGTACAGTCAAAGGCTTTTTTATATTTTGATATGTTTGTTAACAGTGAAGATGTTAATCATTATAGATAGGGTAGCTATATTGAAAAGTTGAAATTTATTAGATATTTAATATTTTTCATTGATATTTCCTATATAAACTCCAAATATGATGTTTAGTACCTAATTTGTATTTGATATCTATGATGCCACAACCTAGGCTGCATTCCACAAGAACAGTATACCAGAATAATTTTTAGATAACTAAATATGATCTAAAATATGTATAAGTGTGCACCATAATGCATACATCAAGTACTATAGTAAAACCAATAAAAATACTTTTATCATTAGATGTACTCAAAAAATACTAGAAATGGAAAGTATAATGAACTATAAGTTCAACTATTGCCAAACTACAATAAACAACAAGTTAATTTACTAGTATTATATAACAAATAATATTTCAATAATTATAGTGCTCCAAGTTTTGTAATTTTTTACTCTAAATTGAAGTAAAATGTAGCTATTGTTAGCACTAGAAAATTTAGAGAAATACAGTGTAGAATAGACTGGCCAACAACCAAACAATGCTTTGCATTACTTGATGTTTGTGACACCAATTCATTTTCAGTAATATTTGGTATCTGTGTAAAAGATAACACTTTTTAGCATTGATAACACAATATATTTTATTGTAAGAACTAAGCACAAAAAATGGAATCCTAATATAAATTAATATTTAACTATATTCATTGAATGAATGTTTTTCACACAGATTCAGTCAGGAATGAAAATTAAAGAAAAAGTGATATACTGACCTCAATCAATGGTGTTTTGATATACTTACAAATTCCGTTTATTAGATATCTACTTACTCCATTATGTACTATAAAAGTATTGAGAAAGGGCATAAACTGAAAATATAAAAATAAATCCCGATGACGTAATTTTTCAAAAAACAATTTATATTGCGCTCGTTGTCGTTTTATAAAACCATTATGTAGTCAAACAAATTAATATTACTCAAAAGTGTAGTAATAAAACCTACAAAATATTTTGCGTAATTTTTTCAATCCAAAACATAAATAACGTCCCATTTTTATTGTACTGTTTTACTATGTTTTAAATATTTTTGGATAGAAATATATTTAAATTACGATTGTGTTTTATGATCGCTTATATCATTTCAACATCTTCAATTAGGATGAATATGTTACCAAAAAAGATAATTGCGACCTTGAATTATACTCAGTATTTATTATCATGTATGTATGAGAACTTGTTGCATAATTGTGTTATTTTTGTTATTGATTTGACCATAGAATAAACTAATGAATACTATTTTGCTGTCCGAGATCCCCTTTCTTCCAACACTTTGGAGGCCCTATTCAACTAAAACACAGTAATACTGTAAATACTAAAATTAGGCACAAATTGTAGAAAATCCTTCAAGCAATACACTAAGCTAAAATAAAAACACTTGTCGAGAGAAACCACAATTCAAACAGGATTCCAATCGCCTGCAGGGGTTGTATATTTATTCAAAAGAATTTGTTATTTCATTCATTTATTTCATTGACCAGTTATAAAACATAAAATATATTTATTAACATTTAATCAACAAAATGTAAAATGAATTCAAAGTTTTGCTTTTGAAAATAATACTTTAGGTTGATGATAATACATAATAGTAATATGGTCTTGTAAAAAAAATTGTTTTACATTCCCAGCCAACCCTAGTTACGAAATTTGCTATCTTATAAAATCCAACATTAAGTTGCACAAAGTAGTTCGAAAGTTCTCTAGATCTGTTATAGACTAATAAAAGAGTAGGTCTGTTTACCATATATTATTTATATTATATACATAAATTTAAGATATTCATTAAACCAATTATCTTGTACTTACAAGTTTCTCATGGAAGAAATCAGAAAAAGATAAACGCAGGTTGTGTACGAAAATTTGTTCAAATTTTAATGATATAAATATCTGAAATAGCACAACTAACATCAACTGTTTATTTAGTAGGTAATAATCTCAACTTTTCGGAACTTTTTTTGTTCAGAAAAGTTGAGAAAAGTAAGATAGATTTACAAGTTGACCATAAGAGTTTAAACTAGTGAAAGATTAGATAAATATACATATTATGAAGTCTGGGAGCTGGCAGTGTCAATTTTAGTCTAAATTATACCTAAGTGCAACTGATTAAAAAACGAGTTAAGATATTTTAATTCGTAAACAAACTACATACTTAAGACATTCATTACAATTCGCACATCAGGGTCAAAGTTGGCTCACAAAATATTCGTTTTTATTGAAATAGCAAAGTTCATGTTGGATCCTTTGGTTCTCATAAATAAAGATAACCCAGCGCCCGGGAGAAACTTTTATTCAAATTTACAGTAAAAATTGTTTTTATTTAAAATGATAAAATCTCAAATTTTTCATTAATATAGAAAACCGAATAATACATATGTATATTGTCTGTTAAAAACTGTCATATCTATATATTTTCCTAATTAAATATTTTATGAAGAAAATCCTAGGACATAAAAGCTATTTCAGAGACGTTTCTACAGGAATATCACTGGTATTAAATAATCAAATGGCGTATGAATTTTAAAAAAACAAGTTTTTGTACATGAACACACTATATCTTTGACCAATACATAATTTACTGATTAGAGATGTATTACATAATTAACTATCACAAAAGGTGTTATAAGTACTTTACACGAAGCTTTACACTGAAATATGTTATAAAATAAATTATCTATAGTCTTTAAATAATAGAAAATATACCTTAATTAAATGATTTGTGTATATGTAGATTCATATAATACATGTTCACGATAGCTTTTATGAAAAAGCAACAACAGATACTAGTACATAGTAGATACGTAATTACCCAAACTGGTATATGTGCATATATGGTTGAATTATACTATGTACTTAGTTTTAGTTTACTTATGATCAATCTGATATAAAATAAGTAAGCACACTAAAAAATATGGATACTGTTCTACATATTTGATTAAGTACATAAATAAAATTTAAAGATAAATGAACAAAAGTATATCTTTGAAAATACTAGAGGCGATAAATTTTTTGATATGATCATATTATGGATATCGATACCTGAAAGACAATAAATTAAATGTTAATATAGCTAACAAATACAGATGAGTTCGCATAAGAAATGTCGACTATAAGAATTCAATTTTCTGGTTCCCGCGATGTTGTAGTAAAAATTTCGGTTATAATAAGAGATATCGTCTTTAAGAAACTAGGTATATTTTTTAATGATTGCATACAGGGTGGTAGTAATAAAGATGACCGTATAATATATTTAGAAATTACGTTTAATATTAAAAGTATTTAAAATTAAATATTTATGGATGAAATCTTCCAAGCCAAACATTTCGTGCAAAAATATTGAAATGGTAGCTATCGCTCTAAAAATGTTTCGTGATTGGCTTCAAAATTTTAAAAAGCGTCTAAGAGTTTGTCATAATCAAACAGGAGAGTTATACAAAAACTTAGTTTTTGAATTTTCTTATAGTTACGTTGTAATATGATGAAATGTAAATAGTGTATAAATAATTATTAAAGTTATAATTTGTTACCAAAGAATTTTAGCCCACCCTGTACAATAAAGATTTTCATTTTTTGGGCGGCAGGTCGGGATTTTGGAAAACGTCTTGGAATCTGAATTTCTCAATCAATATGATTAATTTATTGAAAATTACTACCAAAGAGTGCCTATGAAAAGTGCACTCCCCTTTATACAATCTCTGGATCCACCACTGAGTACTAACAAGGCAAATATATATACTGTATAATTTCAGAATTTATATTTTTATTATTAGATAGATACTTTCATTGTTCTCAATCTGAGAAATTTTTGGCCAGTCCCTTCAACTTTCTTATATTCGGATTCGTCTGTATTGCTATGATCAATTTAAGATTTTATATGTCAATTCACAGATAAGTAACTGATCAGAAATGATTTAAAAAATTCATTTATGTGATGAATGTTTAGTTCAGGTTTCATAGAAAATGACCGAATGGAAGATACAACTTTTTTTATTTCAAGTAAAGTATTTTAAATTTACTGCAAATTTTTCATAAACCCCCAACGAATTTACATACATAAGATTTATTTTATCGACTGCTTCTTGATCGTTGATGACAGCTGGACGCTCTACGTTTAGACAGAGAGGACTTCCTTTTGATCTGCCGTTGAGAGGAGGAGGCAGGAATAGCAGGATGAACCCAAGGTTGCGGATTCACAAAACTAGGTGGCGGATTTGACGTTTTGTCGTAATAACCTGATTTATAAGAAGCAACGATGAAATATAATAGAAACAATTTTTAAAATTTAAAAATATTCTATATTATGGCTCCTAAATTGTAAAATATGTCTTCTAAGATTAGTTTGTATTTAAAAACTTATAGCAACAACTCTCTACAGGTTTAGTAAAAACGACTTACTTTAATTATTCAACAAAATAATAAAAGAAAGAAATTTGCATATGAAAACAATTTGAAAGGATGGGCGATTATTTAAATTAACTCAAATAAGTATATAGTTTCATTTCTGTAACCACTGCATTTTGAGTAATTAATAATTACGTTAACTCTCTTAAAATTCAATACATGCCAATTAATAATTTTTTCGTGTCGATCTTGCGGCCGCGGGTACTGAATAGTGTGTTAAATTTATTATACCTCAGAAGATTTGAAAAGAGCTCGATCTTTGACTTTAAATTGGTCATAATATATGACTTTTTGCATTTTTATAGATCTTTCTTTTCTAATGCACTCTCGTAATGTACCTATGAGTATAATGATCTATTAACTGTTATATTTTAAGCTGCTTTAACTTTCTTTTAAAAAATACAAATTTGTTGCAATGGCTTTACTGTCATGGATACGTGGACAAAATCAAAGTAGATATATAATTAATTTCAACCTGTTAATTTTCCATCTGAATAACCGTAACTATATGGAGCTGTAATTGGTCTTCGAGCTGCCTCTTCTTGCCAACTTTTGTATGCCTTTTCAGCTTCTTCTTTCTTTTTACGTTCTATTTCTACTTTCTTCTCCGCTTCGACCTTTTTCTCTAGTTTTATTTTTTCTACATAGTCTTTCTTTTTCTGAATCCACACGTTATAGTCCTTAGTTGCTCGATTTAGCTGCAAGTAAACAAAAATTACACACTCGATTAGAAATTGGCATATTTAATAAATATTGTCAGTTATGAAAATAATTGTAATAGAAATTGTTTCAACTATTAATGTCGTAAAATTATTCAGGGCGTCAACCACAAAGATATTTAACATTGCAAAGACTTGCAACTACTAATAATTTCATTATGCAGCTGCTTTTCGTTTTTTGGCTTGGTTTACACCGAAATCACACCACCGTATCGCTGCCTGGGAGCAATGTGCTTGGGAACGAGGTTCCATTGAAGAATCCATGAAATTTTGTAGATTGAACAAATGAAGAGAAAATAAAAGGCATCATCTGTTGATTGCAACTATCTCACAACGGTTTAATAGTTGTTGGTAACAGGGACATAGTTCAGTATGTCCCTGGTTGTTACGTGGTTAATGGAGAATCTTTGCTACGACAAAATGAAAAACAATTTGAAATAGAAAAACTAGATGGGTTGCATAAACTCTCCACTCTATGATTTTGTTAAACAGAGTATAAACTATTCAACTGATTTTTATCGAATTTTGTTGAATGCATACATAGTTAATTCATTTCAAACTTATTTGTTAAATACTTCTATGATTTGAATTATGAAGTGTTATATAAAAGTAATAGTAAAAAATTATTATTAAATTTTGACCGATATTCTAATTATGAAAATACTTTTTTGGGAGGACAGGTAAAGCAAGAGGCTGCTCCGTTGGGATCCGCTTTCAATGAAACTAAGCATAGGGTGAAATTACTTTCGGACATCCCCATGGAGCACCTGTTCCTCCTCATCAGAAATGGCAAGAAAATTCCATAAAAATTGTTTATTATACCTAGTTATACTCATTTAGTTGTACCATCATATTTTTTATAAAACGTTTTATTAATACACTACATATAAGCATATCAAAGTATAAGATCTAGGTACCTTTATTTCATTCTCTTGTTCAGTTTTTTCTTTTTCAAGTCTTCGTCTTGCTTCTTCTCTCAATTTTTTTGAATTTTCCTTCTTTAACCTCCTAGCCATCCTTTTCTCAATTATTTCATTTCGTCTAGTTTTTGACTCTGCCTCATCTTTCAATTTCTGTTTAGCATCTTCTGCTTCCTTAGCCTAAAATTATA
Organism: Parotoplana pacifica; assembly: GCA_034780595.1. Classification (NCBI taxonomy): domain Eukaryota; kingdom Metazoa; phylum Platyhelminthes; order Proseriata; family Otoplanidae; genus Parotoplana; species Parotoplana pacifica. Next base: position 8,038 of record JAUYWI010108106.1, read on the forward strand.
AATAATTAGAAAATTAGAATTTAGTTATGTTAAACTTTCAGTGGAAGCTGCAACCAACACTTAGTTCACTATAGATGTTAGCACTAACCCTTCCCAAAACTAAATAACAATGCAGTCAAACGTGCAATATGCAATAGGTTGCATTCCAGAATAGCGACAATAAGTTATTTCACAAGAGATCTATCATAAAAGTAGAGTAAGAACCGCCTTTTTTTATTGTACTGGGTATGACCCTAAACTGCATCCGGGTGGATGGGGTGTCGTGTGCAGGGTTAGGAAGTCCTACATAACACCTATAAAATGTACAGAATGACTACAATCCCTATCTATGTAGATTCTGGCGAATTCATCGGCGCCATAAAACCGACGGGGTCATTGGGGTACGAGGGTTGAGGACTAGGCTGCCTTGCATAAGGGTCATTCTAACCAAAGGCTAGGCCCATTGGTTAAAACTTGTGACGTCAGGAAGGGCATCTGGTCAGTAAAACTTGCCCTATTAATTCTTACAATAACAAAGAAAAGATGAATATCTTGTATGAACAGAGTAAAGAACCTGACATCTGGACAGAGTATAGAAATTGTGTTAAGCAGACAGCAAAGGAGTTTTGTGGGATAAGTAAAGGTAAGTCACCCCATGGCGAAACTTGGTGGTGGAATAAAGAAGTGCAATGTGCTGTAAGTAATAAAAAGATAAACTTTCTACGATGGAAAAATGATCCAACAGAAGAGAACAAAAGTCTATATAAGAAGAACAAAAAGAAAGCAAGAAAAGAAGTTCATATGCGATGAAAAAGGCAGCAGAAAAGGAAATCCAACAACTAGATCGGACGAAAATCCGATATATCGGAAAGTTCGAATGATGAAAAGTGTAAATTGTGATGTGAGTGGTGGGGGATGTATGAAAAATATAGAAAGAAGGATTGTTTTGGTTGAGAAGAGAAGAAAAAGATCATACATATATTAGATGCAGTATGGTTTTATGCCAGGTAGACGGACAATTGATGCTATTTGTATTACAAGGATGCAAGAATGCTATATGGAGAAGCGACGCAAACTCTATATATAGAGTTTGCGCCGCTTCTCCATATGTGCTTTGTAGATCTTGAGACGGCATTTGATCGAGTGCCACGTAGCGTAATTGTGGGCACTGAGAACAAGATTTTTCCTGATATTTTAGTGAGTGCGATAATTAGGCTGTATGAGCATGTCAAGACCTGAGTCAGGGTCGGGTCAACACTCTCAGAGGAGTTTAATGTAGGAGTCGGCGTACTCCAGGGATCTGTATTGTCACCACTTTTATTCGCTTTAGTTGTAGACGTGTTGTCGGAGAAAGTGAGACAGGGGGAGTTATTCGAATTACTTTATGCTGATGAGTTGGTGATAATGGCGGAGACCATGAAGGAGCTGGAGAACCAGTTTATGAAATGGAAACAGGCATTCGAGGGAAAAGGTTTAAAAGTAAACATAAGAAAGACGAAGATCATGGAATGTGGAATGAATGAGGAAGACTCAGTGAAGGCAAAGACTGACCCATGTGGAAATGTGGCAAAAGAGTGATGATTAACTCATTGCAGTGCAGAAAGTGCAAAAAATGGACCCATGGTAGATGCTCTGGAAAGAAAAGAGTCACTACATTAATGACTATTAATTTCAAGTGCAATAAATATGTACAGGGAAATGAATCTGATAGAAATGTTACAGAGCATGGGAATATTGAAGATGAGGTGTTAAAAGACCTTGATAGAGTGAAGGAATTTTGTTACTTGGGAGATACACTAAGTGCAGGAGGAGGGAGCGAATTGACAGTAACAAAAGAGTGAGATTTGGCTGGCAAAGGTTCATAGATGTGGAATCAATATTGTGTTGCTATAGACTGACTCTATCAATGAAGAGGCAAATATATATAGGTAGCACCTGTGTTAGACCAGCCTAATTGTTTATGCAGTAGAGATATGGGTAGTAAGATCAATAGAAGAAAATATCTAGGAAGAGCAGAAAAGGCAATGGTTAGTGGGGTAATATCCTTCACTCCCGACCCTGTTAAGTCATAAATTTCTAAAGGGCTAGGAATGTAAGGATCCAGGTAAGCCAAGTAGATAAATGAATAGATAGCAATTTCTGACGTAAATAGAAACATTTATTACTATAATTTGCTAAAAACATGGTACATTATTAGCAAGCTATGCGGCCGGGCAGTACACTGATTATTTGAGAAAAATAATACATAGGTACCTACTGTATATTCTCGAGTAGGTAAGCCGCACCCCGTTTTGAATTAAAAATTTAATGTGTAAAAGTTTTAAATGTAAAATTCAATTAAAATTGGCATTTAAGTAGTTAGATAAATCTATGCATCAGGCAGATTTGGGACTTTGACTTTTAAATATTTTATACCTAGGTATACTGTCTACCTAAATAGGTACATTTGTAATTTCAGATATATTTATCTATTTTTCTCTATTACTTACTTTAGGTACGTTTTTAAGTCACACTACATAAATAACAGGGGCGACGGAAGGCATTTATAATTGCCGCGGCTATCAGCAAAAAGGGCAAAATACCGTCATTTGTTTATTGTAGTCACAAAAGGGCAAAAAAGTGTAATAGAAATATATTTTTGAAATAAATATAAAATGACGTGTATAGGAGTAGGTAATTTATTATCGATATAATATCATACTTTAAGTCATCTGGAAGAATTGTGGTAAGAATCTGTAGTTGTGTTCTTAATTGTGAAATATCGAAGTCCATGGAATAAAAGTCAGCTATAGCTGTTACTTCTGTTTCATAGTCTTTACCCTGAGATGCTTTTATTAAAAGCTGTTGTAAATTGTTGTATATTCGGTATCCCTTTTGATCAAATCTAGTTTTTATTGTGCTTATTATCGTGTCTAAACTATGAAAATAAATTTGACGAAAGTGGTCCTCTATTGTGTCAGGAAATTCAGGCATCCCGACTCCTATTTCGTACCGCTTCGGTGTCTTCTTCTTTCGGGGTAAGGTAGGTTCATTGATATCCAGGTTTGTCATGTACATTTGTGTCT